>VZSF01007300.1:656508-723908 GCA_013398295.1 Chionis minor
GCGGCGGCGGCGGCGGCGGGGAGACGGCGCCCAACGACACGCCAATGGCCGCGCCCGCACGGGCGGGGCGCAGCGCAGCGCAGCGCAACCGGCGGCGGGATGCGCGATGCGCCGCGCAGCGCAAGGCAGCGGCTGCCGCTCCCCGCCCCCCCCCCCCCCCCCCCCCGCCGGGGGGGGGGGNGGCGCCTTCATCCGCACCCTGGTGCCTTCGTCCCCACCTCAGTGCCTTCGTCCCCACCTCAGTGCCTTCGTCCCCAGCTCGGCGCCTTCGTCCCCACCTCGGCGCCTTCGTCCCCACCTCGGTGCCTTCGTCCCCACCTCAGTACCTTCATCCCCACCTCGGTGCCTTCCTCCCCACCTCGGCGCCTTCATCCCCAGCTCGGCACCTTCACCCCCAGCTCGGCACCTTCACCCCCACCTCGGCGCCTTCGTCCCCACCTCGGCGCCTTCGTCCCCACCTCGGCGCCTTCATCCCCACCTCGGTGCCTTCGTCCCCACCTCGGTGCCTTCCTCCCCACCTTGGTACCTTCACCTGACCATGTAAAAGTTGAGGTCCGACTAATGAAGCCGGAGACCCCCCAAACCCCACAACATGGAAGCGTTCTCCTGCGCTCCAAATTCCGTCCCGCACCAGGCAGCCGCAACCCGCAGTGCTGGCCGGGTGAGGGAGGCCACCACCGGGTGAGGAGGGGCGGCTGGGCGGCTGCAGGGACACCCTGCCTGTGAGGCACCCCTGCTGCCATAGCCACCCGTCACCACCAGCGAGAACCAGACCAGCTCCCCAGCCCCGCAAGGCGAGCACGGCACAGCGAGCAACCTCCACAAAGCAAGCAACCCGCGAAAACGCTGTGGTCAGCCGAGTCAACGCACCCAAACATCTCCAACCATAACGTCTGTTTGACAGATGTCTTTTAAAACAGTAACATTTTACTTGCCTTGGTGAGAATTTTTCCTTTTTTCCCCCTTAACAGTTTTAGCAAATCCCAAGGGTTGCAAAAGTTACCAAGTGCCCGCCTTGCTCTCCTGTAGGGCTTTTCTAGAAACCCCCAAAATGGCTTTGCGTAACGGATGTCTACACTAAGGCAAAAGACAAGTGAGATATGACAAAGTCAGATGAAATTAACTTCGCCGTTGCCCCCATAGGAGCTCCGAGATGATAAGGTCACCCTGACGTGCCTTTCCCTCTCACATCCCCTGTAGTACCAGCGTGTTGCACATTTCTGAAGGCATTTTGAACATGCAACGCCATTTGACAAACCGTATGTTTGCCTGTATGTTACCGCTAAGGGCCAAACCAGGCGGCAATAAACCCAAGCCAACGCTGTATCCTGACATACTTCACCATGGCGGATAAGTTGAAATGGATTAATAAGATCTTCTCTGTACGGGAAACATCTCCCTCCTCTAAACACAGAGCCAAGTTCGACCCTACAGTGTGTGGCTCAGTGTATCGGGTACACTTCCGTAACAGTGCCTAGAGTTTTAATATTCAGTTATTAAATTATAAGCATGCATAATAGGTGTCCGCAGGTTTTTTTTTCCCTGTGAACTGAAGAATAACAACCCAGCTCGACAGCAGCGAGGCTGCTTGCTGGACATGGGTGCTGCCTGCGCACATTTATTTGGCTGTAACTCCATCAAAACAAACATAGTTAATGCTGAAAGAAACGCTGCATGGCTTGCTGGATGTGGCGTTGCTGTTTGTTAAATGTCTGTCTGTGCCACATGGCACTAACTAGTGAAAAGTCAATGCCCTGAGTCTTTTACACCTGGCTCATGGCAGAACCTGACTCTTGACCCTGAGACTGGCAACCTTTGAGACGACATGGCAAGTGGGTGGCGCAGAAAGTACTACACTCACTTGTTCTACACATCTTTTTGTAAGCTTGCTTGCTTCTAGTGTGGGCCAGCAGAATTAAAGGGAGCCAGACATTATGCTCTGAGAGGTCCCACAGTTCTAAATCTCTCAGCATTTCCACTCAGCAACTCTTGCTCCTCCAAGGAGCACCGTAGAAATCCTAAGATCTTGACTCTCCACCTTTCCCGTTTGTGAAGATGGCAGGGGACACCGTCAGGCTGTAACTATGTGGTTGCCTGTGCAGTGTTTTGCTGGGGGGGTAGCAATGGTCAATCCTTCCAGCCTTTTTTGCCCATCCCTTCTCAGGGACCAGGGTAGAGGACAATGCTGATGGTTTGCAGCTGTGCTCTGACCACCCTTCTGCCATCAGCATGGGCTTCCCTGGGTTGCCTGACAAAAACCCTTGTCAGGGCTGCGTCCTCCGTGAAAGGAGTTCATCTAGGGGACAAAAGGAATAAGAAAACCACTCCTGTTTTCATTCAGAAAATTATCTGCATGAGAATACTAAATACCATTTCAAGCAGTCCAAACAATGGGGTCCTTTCACGAAGTCAAACCTTCATTAACCCCAGCGCGTGCCTTCCTGAAAGACAGGACTAAATTATCTATATTTTGCTTCAGCGGTATTTTTCAGTAGCGTGATTCTATAATAACACCATTAACAGTAATGGACTGTCACATGTGCCGTTTGCTGTGTTTCAGGGGCCTGACGTAGCCATAACAGCAATGGTATAAAGGAGGGGTGGCAGATCCCGACTCCTCTCAAATGCTGAGCAGATGTCTGTGAGGATGGGATGCTGTTTGGGAAGCCTTGCCTTGAAGTGCCAGGAGAAATGCCACAGAGCACAGCTTGCTATGAGCCTTGCTGCGTCGGATTAATGTATAGATTCTGGGTGCTCAGCAAAAAACAGCTCATCGTGGAATTCCTTCTGTTCGAGAATATCCCTTCATCTAACCAAGTTCAGGGCTGGGTGGTTTTTTTTTTTGCTTTTCATGGAGATGCAGCTGTATGTGTATCATGTGTGACATGCTCTGCTGTGATACGGAGGTACGGTGGACAACGTGGTTAGGATAGATTTTGCCCAAAGGATGTGAAGACACTGTAAGCGTTACGGGCTTAGCAGGGCAAAGCGGTTAGAAACGCACCTGACTTCACACTTAAGTACTCGTGAGTTTGCATTTAAATAAATTCCTGAGTGCTCTGTTGAATCAAGGCCAAATATACAAAAAATAACACTAAATGCAAAAAAGTAATGAATCTGAATTTGCTTGAGTACACACTCTTAAGCTGTACACGAGAGTTTTGCTGAATGTATATATTTTGCCAAATGTATACAAAATATTGCTTAAAAACCTGCTAGTTGATGCAGGGAGGGACAGTAAACGAGTAGTATAGCATATATTTCACAGCAAGGGGCATTGTGGTAAATATCATAAAGACAAATCTATATAGTTACTAAAATGCAGAAACAGCATTATGCTTGAAAAACCTACACAAAAAATGACATAAAGTCCAACATAAATAACTGAGAACAGAAGCAGCCAAACTTGAGATTTGATTTAAATCTAAATATGCTACATATTTCATTAACTAGACAAGAATTGTAGCAGACATATCATCATTAAAATCTTCACTACGGCACAGAACAGGCAGTTAAAATTATTGTAATTTATCTAGGAAAAAGATCTACCCAAGAGCAAAAAAGCCCCCCATTTTCTTTTGTTGCAGACACCATTTTATCAAAAAAAATGGCACCTATGATTCAGACAGAGGTGAACTGTGATCAGGCCTTAAGTTCTTACACTTCAACCTAAGGGCAGGCACAAATGAAGCAGTTTGAGATGAGAAGGAGACTTTTTATAGACTTTAATTTCTGCATGAACAAATAACGTACTTAAAGCTTGTGTGACGAAAACCCAAAAGCACTTGGTAGTTTGCAGGAGTTTATCAATAATTGCGATACATGGGTCCATGCGCACACATAGCTACAACCCTCGATAGCCACTTCACAGGCCAAAATACATTGCCCGCCACTTCTCGTGCTCTTAATGAACGTGAAAGTTATGTGAGTTTTAGATACAAACTTCTACGTGTCCTTAGGGATTCAATTGGCATTTTGGCTTGAGAGTCACATCTCTCATGCTCAGGTGGGCCTCTGCTGCCACCTGCAAACCCCCAAATACTGTCCTTGGGAAAGATATTTAACAACTTTGAGGCATATGTGGGTTTGCAGTCTACAGTGGGTTTTAACGTCATAGTTACCCATACGCAAATTCATTCCTTTCCAGAGAGAGCTGGTATTAAGGAGGTAGCCTTAACTCTTTTCACAGGAGAACTACGACAGAATTTGGGATGTCTTTCAACGTGACATCTTCTTTGCTTTCCCCCTGGAGACTTCTGCAAGACTCCACTCTGCTAAACTACGAAACTCTGGGAAATAAATGTCCATGTCAACACTTTCTGTCATCTCTGTAACACTTCATGTACTCTGCACCTGTGACAAAATTACCCCCTTCTGGCAGGAAGTCTGTAATCTCCTTCCCAAAGGTCTGAACTTTCCCATCACGCTTGTCAGCCAAACTGCGCCCATCAGGCTGGCTTGCAGATACCTCTGTTCCCACGGATCGTAGGAAAACAAGCTCGACAGTGATGAAAATCTTTAAGAGAACTGCCTTCCTCTGCTCGAAAGGTCAAGATCCTCCTCCTTCTTTAAGCAAATGGAAGCAGAAAAACTGTCGCCGGAAGAAATTACCCTTTCAAGAAACCATAATTTAGATCAATCCTACCTGTTTGGAACTAACAGCTGCCGTCAGACTTTAGTCCCAAAGCCTGTACTGCCAAGAAACAAATGAAACGCACTCTTTTTGCCAGGCACATGTAGATATTCATTCTCCGCTTCCTACTACCTCCCTCCTTATTATTCCCTACCTTTTTTCTGGTCTTTCCAAATCCCCCTACACCTGGTCAATCAACGCAGTCATAATAATACACAGGGAAAACTTGATGATATGCAGCACAGGGCATGCTTATTTTGTCTCAATTGTCTCCATAAATTTAATTTCTTACCCTTGCAAATATTAACACTACCTGATTGCTCACATCTATCTGGTATAGTCATAAGTACTCATTGCTTTTTCTAGGGTAGAGGAGACAAATTACACATGAAGATGCATAGATTCAGATTTAAGGAGAGGGAACAAGTCAGCTACTTGTATTGAAATCTTTCCAAGGGTGATTAAAAGTAAGCAATTGCAAACCTTCGCATTTTTGAAATGGCAAAAATTAAACACCGGTGGAAGAACATTTAAAGCTGAACACCTGTAGAAGAAAGAGGAATACTCCTAGACTGATCCCATCTACAGAAGCAGATACAAAGAAACGGTGTATGATAACCTTCAGTGGAAAAAAAAACCCCAAAGACCAGATGAGACAACTCAGAGCAATGTTCTGAAATTTTGGAGGTATCACGCCCACACTTTGCTAATTAGAAATAATCCAGAATGACAATGTCTGATTACTCACGAGGATCCATTTTGCCCCTGCAGCTGCACAAAGATACCAGGTGTGACACGCAGAAAGTATTCACCCTTGCGATCCCGTGCTGGCTAGGAGAAGGGGTTTTGCCCCCGTTTCAATCTAGGAAGTATTAAGGCTGCCTTAACTTGCACCTGACTGCCCACCGTCTAAAAGACTCGTCAAGACATCATCTGCCTTGATTTCTGCACCGACTGCACCTCTGCACCTCACAAAGCCCTAAATAAACCAGTCCTAAATCCCCGCAGGGAATTCTCGTGGGCCCACCTGCTCCTTTTGTAGGGGGGCGAAGGGAGCACGGAACAACGGAGGACTGAATCTCTTTGATTTGTTATTATAAAGCAACACCCGGCGATTTTACAGATGCTATTCTTGTTTCAGTGGATGTCAGTTCAGGTCCAGAGTTTATTAGGGAATGTGAATTATCTCCAGAGGCTCAGAAGGGTAGATGAGCCCCGGGCGTTCGGATGAGCCCGGGGAGAGGGTCACGCTCGGCACAGCTGAGGCAGAAGCAAACTTCTAAATTGCATAAAGGTTTTCTCCTCCTGCGAACAGCAACAGGATCCAAAGAGGAGGGGAGAAAGAGCTCCAGCGCCTGCAGCAGCACACCAACAAGGTGCATTTTCCAGAAGGTGCACAGGAAGTTGTGATGGGCTGGAAACAGAAGTTGGAGGGAGACGGGACACCAGGAGACAGAGCCCCACATCTGCCTTTTGCTCTGGGCTCTTCAGCATGTCAGAGATCACGTTTTCTTCCCCAAAGTAAGAACAAGCAAAATAAAGAAGAAAAAAGTCTTTGTGTTCTTTCCTCCTGGGTACATAACGCACATCTGTGTGCACACAAATAAATAAACTGGGAGCAGCTGCAGATGAGGATACTCTGTAAACAATAAAGCTATTTATACCATTTCATACCTTTGTCAACATTCGATACTTAAATGTTTCAATATGATTGTGTATTTCCCAAATTATTACCATCAACTTTGGAAGGCTCAGGAAAGACTTTAGCCCCTTGTGTCAGCCTCCTGTATGAATAGCAGGGGCAACTACCTACATCATACCATGAGACACAAACCCGTTATACCAGATCGTTAGGGGAGGAGAAAGGTGAAGTCTCAGCTTCCACAGTATTTTCCCCAGGTGTGACTGCCCTGCTCCATCAGAGCCATTGTTAGCAGCTGGGGAATTCTTGTTGCGATTTCAACATTTGTGAAACAGTTTAAATCTAAAACTAACAGAGCAGAGAATGTAATATACCAGGTTTGATTGATCAGGATCTTTGGGTTTCCAAAACCTTGTTGGCTCAAAGAAGATTGCTATGAGTGTATTATTTGTTCTACTTCAAAATCATACCTTTCCAGAGACACCCACGTAGCTTAGAAATAGATGTGCAAATGCATTAATTTTTGGCCTTGCTACATTTTGCAGAGTGGGAGTATAAGGAAAAAAAAATATATATATGAGAACGTGAAACCTTCCTTCTAAATTAAAGGTTTCATATCCTAATAAATAATTTCTTTGGCTGTTAGTAAACGCTTCCATTATCCCCTAATGTGGAGAAGCCCGCAGAGACTGGGTGTCTACTGCTGCCTCTTTAATCAGAAATCTGTTTTGACTGTTCTGTCAGGTAAACAGCAGAGCCTGGGCCATGTCTCTTTTCTATGCTCCACGGAAAAATAAAGCAGCTGTTGAATAACTATGCAGACACCCACAAAAGCACACGCAATGTAATGCTGGCTGTTCACCCAGCACAGTGCTTCCCTGTGTGAAAACAGGGTGGTTTTCCCATGACCGCAGCGGTGATAAGGGCCTCCTCGAGCCTGGGGATTGGGTTTTTACGGGAAGGATGATTGACGTGGATAACAGATTCAAGTAGCAGCTGAAGGCAGCTGAGCCTCCTGTAAGCTGACAAGGATGGAAACACCAAGAGAGAAACCTTCAAAGGAAGAGCTAATTCATGGGTGCAGTTGTGTGCAGGTTATCAGGAGGGCTCTAATTACAGGCCTAGGGGGAGACCTCAACACTGATGAAGGAATTCACGTTTAGGGGAGTATCTTGTGCTGACACCGACCTCTGGATGACAGAGGACACTGATGGGCTGGTGAGACTGCTTGCATCTGCAAAGCCCAGGGCTGCTCACCTGTCTCTCTGCCAGCAGCCAGGTTTTTAAAAAAAAGGGGTTTTACCGTGGAGGAAAATCAGGCAAACTACAAGAGCCGTGCAAACTATGCCACAGTCAAATCAACCCACAGACAAAATTAAAAGCAATTGCAACTCCTTAATTTCCGAATGAGAAATTCATATTCTGTAGAAGGGCATAACAGAACAGGAAACTGAGCCCTTCATACTTGGACAACTCTAACAAAACAAAGCAGAACAAAAACGGAATTTGAATACTTCAAGAGAATTACATTATTTTCATACTTTAATTAAATTACTGCTTTGGCTCAGCCATTTTGCCGTGGGCAAGAGCTATACAGAGGTGCTGTTGGGGGTATTAGTTGGTTTTTGTTTGAAGTTCATGGCATTTAAAGAAAGAGATTAGAAAAAAAGTAAGACGGGCACGCAGAGCCCATAGAAATTAAAGGAAAGACTTCTGCGAATCATGGAAGGGGCATTAAAGGACTTGTGAGAAACCCTGGTCCCTCTGAAATCAAGTGCACTACTTGCCAGGATTTCAATCCTTATTTTTCAGAACATTGCTCAGTGTGTCCTCTGCTTTCGTACCTCTTTGGGAAGCACAGTCACCTACAAGCACGGGCAAGAAGCCCTCTTGTGAGCAGCGCTGCCATCACCTTGCTAGTCTGTGCTAAGCAAGGAGGAGAGGATGTCAGCGCTACTCTCCTCCTAGGCAAGGCTTCTAGGTTTCTAGATCTGCATCTTTAAAAAATTCACACGTATTTTTAAGACGAGTGCTGTTACAGAAGCTGGTTTGAAGGTGGTGTACATACTATGCATCGTTTTTAGGGAAGACCAGAGGTAATTTGACACACTGAACCAGTACGGAGGCACCTGATGCAAGTGGAAAGGTTTCGCTACCTACTGGTGTTCAGGGTTTTCCAAGCTAAAACTCTGACACACTATTTATATTCATTTCTGTCGGTACATACCTAGTTAAAACACAAATTAGCCATAACTTTCATTTCATTATGACAAGACATGAAAAATCAAAAACATATTGCTCATCATGATGTTATTCTCCCAGTGCATATGCAGGGTATTGCAGAAAAAATTAAGGAGTTGCATTTTTGTCTGATTATCTGTCAAACAGGCTGCTTGTGCAGGTCACAGTTCTGTAAGCAGTCAAATAAGCTCATGATGATAAACTGGAAATTACAATACTCATGTACAAGGCCACACACAAGCATGTATACCCCTACATGTTGGAAACACCCTATTTGTTTTCTGCTTTGTTTACTATCAAATCTTCTTATTTCTCTTTCATGCTAAGAGACAAGTAATTAGAAGTCTACTAATCAATAGACCATTTTATTATCTACCGCAGCTCTGAATAATCCTCATAATTTAACTAGCTTCTGAGTAGGCCAGCAGGGAATAAGCAGAGAAAACAAAGAATTTGACAAATACCAAGGGCTAGTCAGTACAAAGCAGCTTTCAAGAAAATAAAAAAGCTACCCGAGATTAGTCTTAAGTAGTGGAATCAAAACAAGCGAAATGCAAATCTGGTTTTTCTTCATTTCTGTGCAGTAAAACTGGCGGCTGCTTTGCCCCAGCTAAGCCCCCGAGGTCAGGCGCGCTCTGACTGCCGGAGGTGGCACCTCTTCCTGCGCCAGGGAAAGCTCCTTGGCCACAGGAAGGTTTTTAGCAGGAAGAAGGGAAGGAAAGGAGTACGTTATCCTCCCACAGGGCTCCCTGCCAGGTTTAGGTTTCTCCGCTGACGCCTTGAGAGGAGAAGCCAGAGCACAGCTGTGCTGGACAAGCAACATCCTTGGGCAGCAAAGCCAGGTAGGTAGTCTCCAGCTCTATCAGAGTGCCCTTCTTTATGCCACCGAAGAAGTGGATTTAGCACCTAAACTCTAACAGTAGAGAAGCAGGGATATACTTTCTGCCACAATATTCATATATTCACAGATTACAAAACCACACAGTTCATTTGCTCAGACCACCCACCCTCTATTTTTTTTTAAAAAAAAACCCCAATATAATTGAATTTTACTTGGCATTTTAGAAGTGTATATTTATTTAATTGAAAGCAACCAGGATAATTATTCTTTGTTTATCAAAAATGTTTTCTGCGCTTTAAAGAAGGCTGCAGAATAAAAAGTAGGACAATGCACAGTAAAAACATTAATTAAATAGTCCTGAATATATTTTCTATGCTCTTTCATTTCCTTGACAGCATAGCTGCATTATTTCCTCATTTATTGTTTATGGACTATGTATATCCTTTCTTGGTCTTGCTACAAAATTAAAACAATAAAAATAAATAAAACCAGCCTAATGTTAAATTTAAGCCTGTAGGTCTGTAAGAAATATTTACAACTCAAATCACAGTCAGGTTTAAATCACCAAATTTTCAACATTTAACAGAATATTGCTGTAGTCAATGCATAAATAATCAAATGAATAAGACATAGCAGGATGGAAGCAGACTTCAAGAAAAAAGGCAATATAGGATACAGATGCAAATGTCTGTGTGTATATATAATAACAAGTCAAAAGTCACTATGCTTAGAACTGATACAATTTTCACGTTGAATTTATTTTACCTTGGAGTCTACGACTGATGATCCAATTTATTTTAGTAATGGCATTATTTTTAAATGTTTACTTAGTGCAAAATTTGGTTGGAAAACTTCTGGGCACTGCCTGCTGGCCTAACATTTATTTCTTTGTTAAATCTTTTTTAGCTATTTTTTTGCCAGATGCCATACCAGGTCAGTCTTGTTTGGATCCGTCTCTCAGGAGGACCATTTCCTCTGAGCAGTAGAGGTTTGATCAGAGACCTCCCCAAGCCCCTTCCACACAGTGGAAGTGATGATGATGGAAGTGGAAATGAGTGATGCTACAAGGAAGGCAGAGCTGGGGGAGACCTCCTGGTTCAAGAGGGCAAGCCCCTTATCATTGCCAGCACAGGACCCTTTTATCAACTGGTCACAGCAGTTCACTTTGGACTTATTCCTACTGGAACTCTACTCTCCTGATACCCTCTTTTTATTCCCAAACTTAGTTTATCTGTGGTCAGTTTATCTCTGTTTTCTCTCACGTTACTTCAATCCTTCGGCATAAATAGTCCT
Source organism: Chionis minor (assembly GCA_013398295.1). NCBI lineage: Eukaryota > Metazoa > Chordata > Aves > Charadriiformes > Chionidae > Chionis > Chionis minor. The sequence goes on from VZSF01007300.1 coordinate 667,159, forward strand.
CTCGCCTCTCTGGTTCATTTATTTTCACTTCTCGTCATTGTTTTGCTGTGTTAAAACAAGCCACTTTCTTTTACAGGGTGGAAACGTGAACGAGATCACATCGGATGAGCAAGGATGTGAACTCACAGCAGTTCTTGGACTCTACGGTAACTACCTTAACGCCGTGCTTTTTCCAGGGTACACTGGGATAAATACACACATGTTTCCAGTGGATACAGAGTACTGACGTGCTGTGAGCTTCAAGTAAAGCTGAGGTGACTGGCTGATGTAGCTCTACCCTTTTTTTGCACTTGTAGGACAGGATCATCGCCAGTTCTCTCCCCTGATACGGGCCAGCCTTTTCCATGGCCACAACACTCCGGCTTACTCATCCTGTTGTCATTTAGCACATCGCATGCTTTTACTTCTCATTCATTTCTAACTGATGAGCAATTAACTTGTAGCTGAATATCTTGTTATTCTTAAGTATGTGATTTTGCACTTGATACTAATGAATTCATCTCTCTGCTCCTACCCCAGCCTGCAGGGTCATTCAGCTTGATACCCTCATTTTCTCCATATTGACGATGCCTCCTTTCTTTATGTCATGCCTAATCAGCGCACCTCCACTCTTTGAGCTACTCCTGGGCTACATTTTTACTGCTGTTCATTAAAGTTAGTGAGTCTCAAGGAAGAGGCAAGATTTGCAATCAACCAGCTCATCAGCTAGGAAGAAAATATTGGTCTTCTATTCCTGGTAGGTTGCATCTAAAGTCCTGGCTTCATCTTATGGCTATCTACAGCCTTTATACTGAATCAGAATTTGGAAGAAGGTCATATCTACTGATTTATAAAGGCAACAAGAGCTGCAAGAATGCAGTCAGGCAGAATGATAACAAAAAAAAGACGAGAGGATGAAGAGGCCAAAATTATTTGCAACAGTACTGCCCATACCCCCAGAAGGAAGAATAAATGTCACAGTTCCTGTAAAAAAAAGGAAATATTTTGAGCCATACCTTTATTCTGACCCACAGTGGTATGTCTAGTTGATGTATAAAATTGCTCCTAATAGCAAAATATGTCCTCAGTAAAATGACCAGCTCGTTATTTTTTCTGCAGCTATAACTGAATAATTGATAAATAGTGCAGAAGCCAAGAAGAAATAGCATGTGTGGCATCATGTTTGTACTTTATCAGACAGATTAAGTAAAGTTTTAAGAAATGCGAAGGCCTCGTGTTCATTCTTTGCAGACTGGTGAATTCCATCTGTTAAGAATGAATTTCCAGTTGGCACACAGAAAATGACTGCACTGTTGTATAAGCAACTCTGCTAAGCTTTGTCATTTATTTCTGTAATTAAAACCGTTTTGAGAAAGACGTAGTCAGTTCAAGCAAATTACATGTTACAATAAAACAATCCTAATAACAATCCAGAAGTTATTAATGAATACTTATTTCTATATAGGAAAGTATTAACTGGAGTAGCTCCTGAACAGGATTATTGCAATTTTCAGGCTTTTAAATGTGTTTTCTGCACAGAATATGGCAGTTACATTTGCATAATAATCATAAATTCAATCCAGAAATGTAATTTTATTTTTCTGAATAACCAGTCTGTTAATTTATCAAGGGCTCTGAACATCTGAAATGGTGGAGCAGAGGATAAGATAATGATATGCCTTTTTCATGGGATTTAGTAACTAGAAATAAGCAGGGAACTGAAGGATGAAATTTTTAAAACAACTTCTATTGATTGTGAAAGCACGGTTTACAGTTTTCGCGTAGTGTTTGCCAGCCTCTCCTCACCTCTCCATTCCCAAGAAAATCAGCAAAGAAATAGTAGCTGTTCCTATTCTGATTAATTGTTTAGAAAATACAAAGAAAATTATAACTCCCAGCGCCTTTCCTAACAGAACGTACTATGGCTAGAAGCCTACTGGCAAATTAGTACATACAGATGACTTAAACATGTGCTCACACAAGGAGCCAGAAAAGCAACTTCTGGGTAAGGGGTTTTACTTTTGTACATGCAGCTATTTGCAAATTCTTTATCTTTCCTTTTTTTTGCTCTCAGGGGAACCGTTTCTTCTTATTAAAGAATGCTGCTGCCCAGGTACTTTTAGAGGAGGTAACTCAACCAACCAACCCCACAGCCATAGGAACACCAAGCTCCAAGAGGATCATGCAGTTCAGTCAAGAAGCTCTGGAGATAGATATTCATCAGTTTGCCTCAGGACAAGACCTGCAGTAAGATGGGGCCATGGTGCAGCCCACTTTGGTCAGAAAACATCTTCCCATAATTTCATCAAGTTCAATGAATGAGACAGCACTGAGGATCATGACCTCATACCTTTGTGGGAGTTTTGAACTTTCAAGCACAAGAGGATTGTTTCTAGGTCATTTATCCTCTGACAAGGACAGGATATAAAGATAAAGCCCATCATACGATAAAATGATTGTGCCCTTCTTTAAATTAAGAAATACTCTGTGTTAGGAAAGGGCTCTATAAATACAGAGTACTGCCGTTGTTGTTTTATTACATGAAAACCTGTAACTTCTGCTACAAAATAACATTCTTCTAAAAGCACTGCACACAGCATTCGCAAATGAAACAGCAAAACTCCCTGATGGTTGGAAAAGCGTGATGGAAGAGCCACTGTTAAACAGTAAGCTCCCCAGGAGTAAGATAAACTATTTGAGAAGGGATGTAGCTTGTAAACGTATGTGTGGTTAAACATCTTGAAACTAACATCACTCTCCTCACATTTCCACCTTCTGCTTTGGTCTCTAAAGAAATTCCTATCACTCCAGCCTTCAAAATATCTCGGCCTAAGAAGCAAACAAAAAAGGGTAGTTTTATAGTGGCACAGGTGCCTGTGTTCATGCATTTTTTCCTCTTACAGTTGGTGGCTTCCCATGAACACACTTACAGCCAAAACCCACGAAATACATACCTTAACCAATGATACTCCCAGCGTTGGAATGTGACAAAAAAGAAAACACCTTTCTTTTCTCACAGGCTACTACTACATCTTTGTTTTGTAAAGACAACACTATAGTCCAGTGCTGCAACTGAGTGACTGGGCGGTGACTCAACAGTTTAAAATTAGATGGCCAACCCCAAACCTGAGACACGTCATTCCACCTATTATGTCAACAAGAAATAGTTCCTGATGTCTGTCCTTCTTTTCATAAGTGGAAGCCTTGAAGGGTTGTTTTTTTCTGTTTTTTTTGTTTAAAATAACCAAACAACACCTCCCCAAAACAAAAACTCTAAGCAATTCTGGTTCCTCTACGACAGACGACTAACTCACAAGAAAACTCATATAAAGCCCTAAGTTTACAGTGAGACAAAGGACAGTCTTCTCTGTGATTCTTTTAAATAAATAAATATTTTATGGTTGCTTTGACGCAAAACCTTTTAGACTCCTCTGGTTCTTGACCCCTTTTCTCTCTCCATTATTTTTTTTAACAGGCTAAAAGAAATAAAGGCAAACAAAAGAGAGAAGGAAACAAAGAGTATACATAATTTTTGGCAAGAATGCCACTGCAGATTAAAAATGCACTGAAAGTAGAAATATATGGACAAATACAAAAGAGATCAGGTTCCATATAAATGTGCTTTCACATGAAAAACACTCACCAAAGCCCCTCTGAGGTCTTTTCTCCCCTTTCCTGGAGATCACAGAAGGGCTCAGCAACCTAACTAGAGTGCAGTCTTAGCCTACACAAGTGGATTAGCTCCAGGTGAACCAAGACATCTGTTGGGACCAGCCTAGATTTCACCATTAAGCTGCCGATACGGACTTGCTCACAAGATACACGTTCTGCACAAAACAGTAAAGCCTCCTTCTGTGCCCATGCTTGCGTGCACCATATAAAAATCCATGCAAAAAAACAGCTGCTTGTGGCATTGACAGAAGCATCCCATTTCTACATATACTGACTTAGAAGCTTTTTCCTGAAAGTTTCACTGTCAATATCAGTCACCTCAGCGTTCCCACAAAGGGAAAAATAAGGCTGTTATTACTGCAAGAGAAGAACAGAGCCACGGGGAATTAGCCAATGCAAGGATGCTGCTAAAGTTCAATGAGAAATGGCAACTTGAGAAATGCTGTTGTTTCAGGAAAAAAAATATGGGGAATAGGTTTTGAGGGGAAAGATAATAATGATTAAATAGGCTAAATAAAAAGGAGGAAGGATGCAGAGAGTAATCAATCAGAATTTTTCAGCAGAGGAAAAAATCTAGAAGTACACAATTAATTATGGAAAACAGGAAAATTAATGAAAAATACAAAGGAAACACATATGGAAAAATTAAGAAACGATCTGTTGTGTGGGTGAGAGCGAACACACAAAAAGATAACAATGTCAGATATAATATGCTACTAAAGCTTTTTATTTCCCCATGTCCCTTTGCTTTTCAAACTCTTGCAAAAACATTACCTCATCTCTTGGTTGGGGTTTTTTTTAATCCCTCGTGTGCAAACTCACATTTCTCATCTTTGTCTTTTCCACTGCAGACAACAAAACTCTTATCTAGCCAGAGCGCCATCACAGAGTGAAAACGTCATGCACAGCTGACAGTGTCTTCAAGTACATTTGTTTGTATTTGCTAAATACATTTTAAATGTGTTCACCCACCTCTTCATAACAGAAGCTCAGGGAGTTGAAACATTGAGAAATGTCTGTTTTGACATCAGTCCCAGATCTATGCACACACCCCACATTTCTAGAGTGGGTTTAGGTAATCAGAGCAAAATGGACCTGCTACATATTGTTTAATTGGCGGATAATGCAAAAGTATCAAATATCTTCTTTAAAAGTATTTTCTGTCATCTCTGTAGCTCCTAACCTGCAATTCTTTCAAAGAGAAGCTTCAGACAATGGATTTTTCTCAGCATAAAAATCTTCACTAAAATCCTGAGTAAACTGGCTTATTTATTTATGTATATTCTTTGTAACCTACATTTTTCCTCAAATAGTACATTTACAGTGATAAAAAAATGCTTTACTTTTATAAACTGTTGCAGCTTACTTCTGATTCTAAATTTGAAGGGTGTTCTAATGGAGTCGGTCCTCTTCACTGTTTTAAAACAATCTGCACCTTCAACCCTGCAAGCACGGATGTACTTACAGCCCTGCTTCCCCAAAGAAAACTGGTTTGGGGGCATGCACTGTGAGGCAGAGTATAATGTAGAAGGTCATCTCAGAAATACACTTGTGATCCAAAGTCTGGCACTGAGCTACTTCAGCCTGAACCAGAATCAAATGCAAATTTCATAGCCTTCCCACCAATATACATCTTAACCAAAGAACAGCCCATTTGTGATTTACGCCACCGCTTCTTTCACTGCTGAACCTCTCCCAGATGTCCTCATCACTTTAGGATACTGCCCTTCAAATTTGCTTTATAATGTGCCTCGTGCATTTCATAAATCAAGGCTGAACTCTTCACTTTTGTGTATTACTCCTGAAAATGACCTCACACATCTTCTGAAGTACGATCTATTCACTTGATGAAACACTAAGATTTTTCCTTAATGTGTTCTGGTCAAATTCATAATTATAGCACACATCCCATTAAATGTTCCATGTAATAATTAGATGGTAACAACTTGATGATTCCAGTGAACAAGGCAGAGGAATGAGATAGATCTGTGTGAAATCTCCTCTTTCTGGTGCACAGTCACAGGGCTGGAATCCGACGACTTGCACTTAAATTCAGTGAAGTTACAAAGCTACATTATACAACCGGGAGGAAATTCTGAGTAACTCCTCAGTGACAGGAGGTTCAGACAAAATCCGGAAAAAACAGCCTCTACTGTGAAGAATTGTTGAAACGACTCAGACACAGCTTAACTTCATGCCTAGTTCAATGGGGAAAACCCTAAGCTAAGGTACCTAGAGAGCTCTGCCACCCACATTTCAGAGCAAAATTCATTTAGTAGTAGAGGAGCTCTGGACTACTTTTTTTTTTTTTTTATTTTTTTAAATTGCCCACATTCTATCTAAACCCCATTTTTAGATGTTGGAGGCCTCTATGGCTCTTTCCCTATATCCCTTAAAGCATACTGTGAGCTTGCACAGTTTTTAGCAAATTTTAAGAGGCTCTGCATTGGCTTGTCATGTCTTTCTGTTTACAAAAGTAAACCAAATAATTTTAAAGAGTTCACTTATGATTTTAAGTAAGACTTACTTGAATGCAAATAAAAAAGATAATAATACTCCATACAGAAAAAATAGCTTATGTATTGAGGGTGGAGGGCAAGGAAGAGATTAAGAAAAGACAAACTAGTGCACAAATAACTTCTACGAATAAACCCCATCTAATATAGTAGTGGTGATATCCAAAGATTAGACAAACATTATTCTACCAAATTTTAATTTGTAAATATTTTTTGGTTTGTTTCAGTGGTGTTCCAGAAAACTTCAAGACGGAATGCTGTATTTGCATTAAAATTTTAGAGGATAGTTCAAAACCGATTGGGAGGTTATAATATTCTAGTAAATTATATAGTGACCTTTTTTGTAATGCTTAAGGCCAGAATACTCAGACTAGGTGTTTTTCAAATAGTGAAGCATGTTTTTAATTTAGGAAAATGTATGCATAGGATTTGCAGAACAACCTAAACTATTCTGCAGTTGACAAGATTTTAGGAGTCACATCTCTTATTGTAGTATTTTTCCCACAGAGTGCTTCACATCTACACAGAAATAGCCCCTGAAATGTCAAAGAATACTGAAGCTAGGTGGTTGCTTGTTGACCTGTAAGATTACGAGTTGCCAGTCTCTCATAGCAAGAGCAACTGCAAGGCCAGATGACAATCAAATTCTACTCTTAATTACTTCTGGTACAGAGTCTAAATATACAGCTTGTGCCGAAATCATGTCATGCTACATCTAGCTGATACATGTCAAGGGACTGTGTCCTTCGTTCTCTACCGATATTCAAAGGTATCAACAAGGATAAATTCAGTAAGGGGATTGTAGCAGGTGCTGAGACCTCACTTGATATATGTACATATGCATGTCAACCTAGATAATATCCTTGGGCATGGCTGGCAAAAAAGAACATAAATCACTGTCAAGACAGGCTGCTGTACTCCCTGGAAGAGTCATGATGCTTTACTGCTTTACTGAATCCAGGTGCCATTTTTTTCCAAATGAGATTTTGATTAAGAATTATTATGTGTGAAAGTCTTTTAACCCCAAGCCCTCATCCTTTTGACTGCCACTTCAAAACATGTGTTCTAAGTAATAAAGCAACCTCACAGAGATTACAACCACACAGACATTAGCTAAATCCAACTTGAAATGATCACATGAAGCCAATGGTATTTGTCAATCCGACTTTCTTATGAAGTCAGGCTACATTTTCTCTGTAAATGTAATTTTTAACCCACTGGACATTTTTATATTTGCTATAAAGAAAGAAGCATACTTTTTCTTTCATTAGGCTAAAGGTTGAAAATCATCTTGAAGTATAAACATCATCAGACAGTAAAAATGCTAAAGGGTATGAAAGGTCCAGAAGGTGTAGCTTAGGCTGATGTTATTTTTCAAAGACAGAAGAATTAACTTCTCCTAAGTGTCTGGTGCTGGAAGCTTAGCTTTTAAAAATAGACCATTAGACACAAAAATAAAATGACAACTACTTCTGTGAGCTTCAGTCTTTCTCAGGTTCAGTGTTGTGCCTGGTTTTGCCACCCTTACACATGAATACATAATTTGCAAACAAATCAGAATCTGATGACAAAATGAGCTATACAGTTCTGACATTTAACATTTTACAGAACCATTACCTTAACATGTCTCTCAAAACTGAAAAATACACTGCACAACATACACAAATCATTGAGTCACCCCAAAAATGTAAGCAGGGAGAGCTTTATATAGTAGCAATCCTATACAACCTTTCAAGAAAGGCAATCATATCTGTACTGTGCCTTATTTTCTCAGACCAAATGAAGCATGGCTTCTTTTCGTATCAGTCAAATTGGCCATTTTCTTTCACACCTTCATGTTCTATTATTTGTGTCACTGCAGCTAGAATTGTAAGATTTATTTAGGAATAATACTTTATCAATCGTGAAACACAAAGCGTAGTCCAATCTCACAGCACATACACTTTAAATAATGTTTGACACCTCATCTTACTTACAGAAACATAAGAACTGGTAGCCTGAATTAGGGACTTTAGTGGTAGCTATTAAACATTAAGAGCCCTTTTCCCTATATGTTCTCATCTTTTTCATTTTCTGTTTCATTTTCAGTGTTATTTTATTGCATTGTTTTATAATGGAAGACGATCGCAAGAAATCTGTCTATGATATAGTGCTCTTTCTCATCTAAACAGAGAATATAAGTGAAGCATTTGAGGCCGGGGACAATTTTCCCAAACTTCCACCAACTTTTCCTCTCAGTTAAAGAAGTAGAAAGTACTTTTTTTCATTTAAGTTTACTTGAAAAACGTTCCTGCTCAAATAATCATGCTTCTCTCCCATTTACTTTATGTGGAGGCTAAAACTGACCTAGATGGTTACTGTTTAAGGGGTGACAGAGAATACTAGTCCCAGGCTATTTGAAGAGGGGAAAAAAACCCTACCAAACAAACCTCAAAATCCCAAATGGATTTTATTTTACGTGTTCCCAAGGCCTTTTAAGAATCACTGAAACAGAGGCATAAAAATGACATCTCTTTCCCAGTTGAGGGACAGAAAATACTAAAACAAGGTCTTTCCATTGTGGATGATTGGCAATGGAGAGCATCCGCACTCCTGCACTACTTGTGGGACTACAGATCTCATGGCTAGTTATTCACGTGGATGGGCTACAGGGCAGCTTTGCTCACCTGCTGACCCAGTCATCGCATTGATGGCTTTGTTCCTGAGACCCATCTCTTTGGTATCTCATGATCTCAAAATCTCATTACTGGTTGTGAACAAGGAACAAGGATGCTTTCTTTTAAGGGGTACTCCTATTACGTGTTACTAGGAAAAAAACCCAAAAACTCTTAAGTCCTGTGTTCTGCGAAGGTAACTCTTCTCATACATGTGCAATAAAAAGAAACTATTTGAGAGGCAGACCGCGTGATGGAGACAAGATCATTCATTAGTTGGGTTTATGCATTGGGGTAACAGCTAGCACCTAGGAGAAGCACGGTGCTCTGTTACAGGTCCAATGGAGAGTAATCCTGAAGAGCTAAAGACGCACAGGAATGAAAAGGTTTAGCACCTGGGGACAGCAGAAAGATGGTGAGGCAAGTTGAAAGGTTCGTGTTCCAGCTTTCTGCACAATTAGCATGTCTCTCTGTGCACTAATACTAATACTCTTGGAGGATGGTTCTATTTTAACATTGGTTGGCAGCAATGCTAGAAAAAAAATTAAGAAACACTTTGGCTTTGACCCTACACTTGAATCTCAGGAGTTTAACTAGTAAAGGATATAAATTGAATGACGGTCAAGCCTCTATACCACAGGACAGGTGTTTCTAAAAGCATCTCTGAAGCCTGACACAGCTGGTTAGAAGAATAGACTTGTCAAAGAGAGGCTACAGAGACAGGAGAAATGCTTGATCCTGAAAGCAGAAATATATAGTAAAAGTCAAAGAAAGGAAATAAAAAATAAGCCTTCACAAGTCACTTGTGAAGTGGCTGAAATACATAAAAGGATTCCCAATGGCAACTTTTTCCTCCCCACATAACTAAGGAGACTGACCAAAATTTCTGCTCGGATTTTTCCCCATGTAGTTTTATTCCAGATGCCTATGCACACGCCTATGCACACTCACATTTACAGCACTGCAGTTCAGTAGAGATTCAGAGTCTGGTCCCACGTGAGCCTGAGAGTGCCTACTTTCCAGAAAACAGGAGTAGGAGGCACTGGAAATCAGGCTTGAGTCACGATCTCACTTGTAACTACAGACAGCATGGTTCTTTGCAACCTCTCATATCAAAGCATTTTCCCTGCCTACAACCATTAAGACAAATACACATTGAACTGAGCTAGCCACATCAAAAAAGATGTCAGTTTCTCATCTGCATTTTGTGCTATACAGATAAGGACGTCTGCCCTTCAGACAAAAATGGATCACAACCCCAAACCTGTCCAGACAAAAAAGGAAAGGAAAAACCCCTGCAAAGTTACTGCAGTCTCCTCCGTATGTAAGATCACTGGACTTCACTGCCATGTGCAAAAACTGTAAGGCATTACTGAAAGGGCAAAAATGATTAGGTGAAGCTGTTCAAATGCCTGGGGTTGCTAAATTCAGGCTTTTCTCATTCTTCCTTGAGATTATTATTTAAATATACCCTTCTTTGACAAAATCAAGGCAATTTTTGGTGTTGCTTGAAAATTGCAGTCCAGAAAAAATGAAATAGCATCAAATATCATGCCTTGAATAATATATATACTATGTTGACAGGCTTATGTAAAAGATAGAGCATCAGCAAGGTATAAACACTCAAACCCAGTACAATACAACCATAAAATGTGTTGGGCAAACCTCAAAACACCAACTGGCATACAAACAACTTCATAGCTAGTAAAGCGTGAATAAAAAAAGAAGTATTATTTAAAGCATAGTACATCCAAAAAAACCCCAGTTGAAATACTTTGCACTAAATTATGCAATTCAGATAAATACTGGAAATGCAACATTGCTAAACTAACACCAAAGTTGATGCTATGAGACTAGTTTGAAGTTTAGTCATTCAGCATGAGGTATTAGAAAGAACAAATTTAGTTCTCAGCTTCAATTTATGGCTTGCAGGAGAAGATTTCCTGCAAGGGAATACATCTCTGCCATCAACAGTGGGCCATAACGAATAGACCTGGTTCCCTGGAACACCCATGACAGGAGAAAGATTAAATCCAATAAAATGGAAGTCACCAGAACTCCCCAATTCACAGCAATTGATTCATAATCTATTATATGAGGCAAATGATTTAGAAAGGTCTCTGTTCAGACAATGAGGGAAGTTAATATCTATAGGCTGAACTAGCACACACGGTTTTTCTAGATTAGCAAGGACGACTGATATATTATTTACTGGCTTGAGCATTATTATTCTTTTGAAGCTTACATTTATGTCCAAAGACAAGCTATAAAACAGAGCCTAGCAGAGCTGTTCAGACTCACCGTTTGTTATTAACAGATGACCTTCTCATAGGTCTTAAAATATCTTGAATATGCAAACTCCATTACACCAGAACAGCTTCAGCCCCCAGGAGAGCAATAAAAATGACCTGGGAAGTCTTCTATTATAATAATTATTCTAGATGAAAGTACCAGCCATTTCCAAAGTTTAGGTTTATTAGTGTATTAATAAAATGTTATAGTGACACTCCTGTGAAACCATTGTTCCAGTCTTTTCTAGCACATACGTGTGGCCAGTTTTCACTGTAAGACCTCCAGGTCTTATAGTATCTGGCACTGTTCTCTAAACTCCAGCCTTTGCAAATGTGAATATCATAATCTCATTTCAAATTTTCGAAAGCTGAATTTCTAGCTGTCTGGTCTGCAGAGTAAAACCTGACAACATAAACTCTAAGTTGCAGGTACCAAAAGACAGATTTAAAAAAAAACCCAATAAAAATATAGAATAAGGAAGTTGACATAATGGCAATGCTACAAGGGTTGCACCTAGTTTTTAATAGCATTTATCTTGACGTACTTCTATTATTCCTGTTTTAGTTGCATCACCAAAAAAGATAGGGACTTGCTGCAGAAGAACCAGGAACAAATCGATGCCTGGACATGGATACATGGAGAAGGGCTGACGTTTGGTCCTTTTCTGGAGGAAACATCTTCACTGCTGCAAATGTAGGAGTCAGCACCAAGCTGAGGGGTAGCTTTGGGTCTAGGCCACTGCAGGACAACAGGGAACACGAGCTGTTTTCAGCATTCAAACAAACAGAATTTCAATCTCCAGACACATCCTGTCCTGCTTTTCATCTGCACATCTCTCCCTGTGTTAGTAAAAACATCAGCAGAAGCCAGGAAGAGCTGCAGGGTCTGTAGGACTCTTCCCTCCCACTCCCTAACTCTCCATCTTGCGTGGCTTGGTTTCCAAAGCCACGGGCTTCAGACCTGGGCAGACCAGGACAGGAACACATCAGGAAATTCCAGATGCTGTGGGTTCAGTGTAAGCATATCAATCCTGACAGTCCATTTTTGATGCATCATAACAGCAGCTGTTGAGTACAATAAATTATGCTTAATCTGAAATACATTTTCCATTTACAGAATAAGAAAAACTGTAAATTTGAACCGAGAGTCTGGAATGGCATGAAACAGAATTGCCTATCCAAAATGCTACTAAGACAAGGGAAAAGCACCCTCCAAAGCACGCTGTGACCTTTCAGTGAGATGATATCAAGTCAATTATATGGCTGCCATGGAAGTCAGGCTCTCCAGTGAGGCTGATGGCACATGACCTTAACAGCAAGGGGCCACCTGACATTAAAAAAAAAGAAAAAAGAAAAACAGCTGGAGGGTAGTAAAGGGGAACATCATCACAGTTCATACTAGTGAAGCAGAAAAAAAATTTTAAAAAGAGCAATTCTTGCATAAACAATGCTGATTGATAGAGGATGAAGAACAATTTAGAGAAGAAAAAAGAAATGAGTTGGAATAGAGAAGGAGACTGCAAGTGAAAGGCCATGCCAGTGCCAAAACAAAACACAGCTTTGACGTGGCTGTAATTTGTTCAAGAAGCATAGCAACGTAACGGGTCAGAGTTTGATCCTTATTTCTGGGTTTATTTCCTCTGTTATCATCCACATCACCCACCGTACGTTCATCGCATCTGTATTATCCTGAGACGTTACGCAGGACCCGGGAGCTGTGCCAGCAGGAGCGAGGAGCCGTGCAGAGCTGGACAGGGAAAGGAGGTAGGAGGCAAGTCCAGGAGCTGCTGCAGGACCTCTGCTGAGCAAAGGACCTTCACATGCACGGGGAGGACACAAGCTTTATCTGCTGTCATGGGGTAGCTCTTGGGGACTCAAAGGCTACACACACGCCTGATAACCTCATTTGGGCAAATTCATACCTTTTCCATAACACCCTTTGAAAACACACCCATACCAGTCACAATGTTGTAACCACTTAAACCGCCTTATGTGCCAGATGTTCAACATTTAACTGGTGTTAAAGTTCTAACAAGTGAAACTACAGATCAACTCAAATGCTTACAGTTTACTTTATGTAGACAGACCTTTAAAAGCAGCTTGTTTTCAAAATCTGTAGGCAAATCTGAACAGGCAATGATGAGAAATGTGTTTTTAGAGTCTTTGGAGATCTAGATCAGGCCCTCATCTGGGAGCTGTGAACAACAGATAATGCCTAAGGGGGAAAAACGAAACTACAGGTGGATTTACTGTATGTAGCTTGATACAGTGAAAGCAGGTGCAGTGACATGTCTTCATTATTACTTAATCTTTCCATCTCATAGATATGGGGATTGGGACAATGACGGGGATTGGAACTGTGGTGCAGAATACTGAACTGAGATAATCTAATTTACTTTAGTGTCTGCATCTGTATTCAAACTCAGCTGTTCATGAAGCAAAACAAGAAAATACATTTTGCCCTTTTTTAGGCCGTTTTTGGGCTGTTTAAATTATTTAACTAAGCTTCTCAGTGAAAATAAATGCCAAAACTGCTTTGTGGAAACCTCCCCCTCACAAAAAAACCCCCACCCTAGCACAAAAATGTGAAGAAAGGCAAAAAAGATTAAAAACTTATTTCATTCCAAGCATGGACTGGCTGCGTATAAATTAATCATACAACATAGGGATGGAAAGAGCAAATCTCCACGAGATATAATTGTGTCATGTATCACAAAGCAGATTCAGGACACACCGTGGTGGAACTGAGCATAAGTGACAGCAAAGGTGCAGTGCTGTGGCAAATGCATTTATGATCTTAAAAAAAATATATATAAAATCAAGATTAGTTGATAATTACCTCCAAAGAGAGAAAGAAGAATAACTGCAGGACTTAACAGCACTTGCTGTCAGCCAGTCTGTGATATTGTGTCCCTTATGATGAGGGAGGAGAGGTTACTTTTCTTCCCGCAGAGAAGGAAGAAATGTTGTAGCATCGCCGGGTTACAATATGAGAAGTAATGCGAGAAGGGGATGAGGAAGTCATAAAATATGACAAAGATTTAAAGAAAAGTCTTTGGGTAATTTGCAGAAAACAAAATCTGATCTTTTGGAGTGTCAGATTTATATTTCTGACCATTTAAGTCATCAGATGCTGCTTTAACTTTTAGGAGTGGAACGGAACCCTTGCAATGGTACTGTAATGNTTGCCAGAACTAGCTGCTGCTCCCCACAATGTTTTGCTGAGAATGTGGTCATTACAACACGCCACTTACTTACACCCTCAGCTTGCAAATCACCTGGTGGTAAGCAAGGCTGCTGTGAATGTTAGTAAAATGTATGTTACAAGCAGTCCCTTCTCATGTTCCTGTTCAATCTCTTTTAAGGGAGGCAAGCTTCCTGGACACTAAATTACTAGATGGCAGCCTGAGGTTATCTTTCTTTCCACCTACAGGTTTATGTATGTTGAAGTTCAACTTTGGAGGAACCTTCATAAATACTTAGTACCCAATGACCTGATGCCAAAAGATGGACCAAGGAATTGCTGGTTTAAGTCCTTATAAAGTTTTTTGGAGAGCGAAAGGTTCCTTCAGTAGCTTTTTATAATTCAGCATTTGAAAATGGAAGGTTTTGATTAATTTGTAAAGACTATTCTAGATTTATAGCTGTGCAACAGAGGAAAAAAAAAACCCCACACTTACTGAGAGCTTGGAGTTCTCGAGATAGCACTGGAGTTCAGTAAAAAAACTGAGAACTGAATTTTGGGAGTTAAAAAAACCCCAACAAGATAATGGTCTCAGTTAAAAGCAACTGAATGCAGCGGTTCCTTTGTATAAAGACGACAAGGTATTGGCATGCTAGCCACTTTGCATTTTGCACTTGCATTTCCTCAAATCTCAGAGCTACTTTTCAGCACAGCAGGCAGTTAGCTTGCCCTAATTACTGCCAGGGAAGCCCAGATGCTTTTGTCAGCTCTTCAAGCACAGGGAAAGATTATCAGCAGACAAGCCAGCCATAGGATCAAGGATGGCTCCTAACAGGAGGCTTGTAAAAAATCCGCTAATACTTATGTTCTCTACTGAACGGAACAAATGTAAACACCTTGGAAATCTGAGATCAAGCCTGATTATTCATATACAGGATTATCTTCCATGCTGAAGAGACAAATACAAATGCAGGCAATTAAAGAGAGAGTTATCGTAATGAAACCCTTTTTCATGTAATTTGGTGAGATACAAAGCACTGCCTTAAGCAGATATAAAGATGCCGCACAGGCCGTTCAGCTGACGTGCCTGCCCGCCGAAAAGAATGGCTATGGCAAAAAGCTGTGGGGTCCAGCATCGCTCGCAGCCACCACCAGCTTCCACCTCTTATCGACTCCAGCGGCAGAGGAGGCTGGGGCCCAAAGGATGCCGCTTACCTACACAGTTACTCCGAATGAAGTAAAAGCAATTACTATTTTCCACATTTTGAAATTACATGGAGAGAATCCTCCATTCTCTTGCAAATTGAATTTCACAAGCCTTCAAAGCAATTCGGCTTAAGCTTGAGAAATAGACTCAGCGGCAGCTCTTTATCCGACAGTAGTGGGGGAGGCCAGTGGCTGTTATCACTGATTTCAGCAGCTGGTTGAAGCCAGCACAAATCCCCTATCATCATACAAAATACAATTACTTTTCCCCCACCTAACACAAGAGAAGAAAAAAACCTGTTTGTTTGAAAATTAGGACTGCAGCTTAATCTGAAATAGTTTCTTATGTTCAGCTATACGATTTTAAAAAAAACCGACAAACCCGATTAATGCAGTTCAGGGTTGGGTGTGTGTTATAGATCCATAACCATTTACTGACTTACACAGTGAAACTCACCTGTGTGAAATACTGCCTTTAACTGCAAAGGTGGCCTCAGGAGACCCGAGCTTTCCCACACCCTGCCTCTGATGATTGCTGATTTTGAACAAGACGCTTGGACTTCTGTGTCTCTGCAGAATAAGCAGAGCAATCCAATCTCCTTCGCAAAAGCCACAGAGGCACGCTGATCGTAAAGGATGCATTAAACATCAAATATTAGTATTACTGCCATTACTTTGTTAGGATTATGATCCTATTTTGAGTGAAAGAACATTAAAAAATTTGAGGGAGGATCCTTTTGTTGCCACAAAAGCTCCTTTAATGGTTAGGGCGTGGCTTCCCAGCGGCGTGCCCACCTTCGACGTCCCAGGGAGCGCTGGCTGCCCTTCACCCGCCCCTCCAGAAGGGCAAAGGGCTCCCACAAGCCCTGCGTCACACCTGCAAGCCCTGTGCAAGCTTTCAGACAACCCAGGGCATCCAAAATGGCACTGGACGCCTCCGTGTAGGGTCCCACATGACTTCAAGCAACATTCAAGTACTGGCAATATCTGAATTCGAAAATTGGTCAGCAAACTAAACACACTACCTGAAATGACAGAATAATATTCAGGGGAAAGAGAGTCTTATCCCAGTACAGATACTATTGTTCTTAATTTGTCTTGTATAAATGGACATTTGTACCTAAATTTTTGATCACTTGTTATGCTGTAGCCCACAAGATTGACACCTACCTGAGTAACTTGTGGTTAACAGGGCTGACTGCAAACCCAAGTGGATTGCTGCCACTTTGCACATTTGTTCATTTGAAATTCTCAGCTCAATAGCACCTACTTTCTTTTTCCCCCGTAGCTTTATCTATCCTGGTGGTAGTGGTGGCGGTAGCATACGTTAAATCTGCACACTTACCTTTGTTTGAAACTTTCCTTGCTCTTCCAGTCAAAACTCTGTCTCCTTAATCTTTGGTGCTGTCACCTTTAAATTTTAACTTCCTCTTTTATAATTCAAACTCATTATTTGGCTTGTTGCAAATTTATCTATGAAGAAATAAAGTGATGAATGTCTTTTCAAACCACAGGCTGCCTCTGAGCTAGGGCATAGAAAAAAAATTGTGATTTACATTCGCCTCTCGGCTACACTGCTGCCCATAACTGAAGTCAATAAAGTTGTACCGCTGCGACTGAGAACTTGGCTCAATGTACGAAGCATTCATTAAACAGTTTCGTTTATTTAGCCAAAGTCAAGGATCTGTTACCCTTTCATTTCTGTCTGTTTCTCGTGCCAGGATAAAAAAAACATTTCTGCTCCAAGTCTCAGAGCATATTCATTTGCAATTAAAATAAAATTTTAAGAATTAGTTGTTTGGCTGCTTTCAATTGCATTAATGGCTTTTTGTCCTTCTTTGAGAAACGCTTCTTCTCAAAGAAACAAAAATGTGGGAGCTCTGACAATGCTAAGAAACTTGCCAGCACAGCCCAGGGAATTTGTACCAGAAGCTCATCCTCTCTAGCCCATGAGTTACAATCTCCTCTTGGTCAATAGTGGTCGTAAGTGATGCTGTGCAATGACTGCTTGTTACCTTGTGTGCTTTCAACAGATGTATTCACTCCAGTTGCCAGACTGCAAGTGAAAACCCCACCACTTCCAGCATTAAATGAGAGCTCTGCGGTCAGCCTTGGCAGAAAGGACTGAAATTAGTAGCAGAATCAACCACATTTATCCCAGCTCTTCTTCAAAGTCGGAGCTAGGAACTTGGAGAGAGTCACGGAAGTGTGAAATGGGAAAAGTTATACCCAAATGTATATTATGCCATAATATGCCATAATACTGGCAGATCTGAGGTCGACTTTTATTCATGGTTGGGTGTACTCACCCAGTGTCCTAGCACCCCATAACTTCTTCAGCTTCACCAGGACTGTTCTAACTATGGGAAATTCTAAGAAGATTTATTTAGCCCACGTAACTTCTCAAAAACGTCTTCCTTGTCCAAACTTTATCTTTATAAAGGGCCTCGCAGCCCTTTAAAAACCTTCTATTCCAGATCACTTTGCTGCCACGGGAATTTAAATACAGGTCTTGCGGCAAATATGTCAGCAGAGTACGCAGAAAAACAATCTGTCAAGTTATTCATGTATTTTTAACAATCAGTAGTGTGGTACAGCAAGTGGAAAAAATGGAGGAGAGCCAACAAAGTAATGAGCCATCTTCTCTGCAGATCACTAGTAAATGCTCTGCTGGTCACAAAGAACCACAATTAAGAGAATGCAGGCATTAATGATTAATGAGCTATTTAAAATTAGCAAATCAGAAAGCACTTTACATGCCCTATCACCCGTGGGTGAGGTTTTGTAGAATGTAACTCACAGACACCACACCTGGACAGAAATAAAGCAATTCATTCATTTCAAATTTTTATTTCCAAATAGTGTCTCAGACATCAGAATCACACCACATGTCACATCTTAATTAGAAAAATAAAAGAAAACAAAACTTCTGTAGAGAATGAATGAGAACCGATTCAGATTTTATCTTTAGTTCAGTCCTAGGCTAAGACCGCACTGGAATGGGCAGCATTATTTCTAATTTGGTTGCTCATTCAAGAAGAGATGTTTAATTCCCTTCCAATTCCACCATTTACTTAAGCACGTATTTAAAGAAAGTGCATATATTTAAATGCTATCTTGAACAGGAATTCTTCTGCGTACTCAGGCCCAAATGTATCATCTGAAAACTCTCATATGCCTTACTCATCAGCAATAGAATTTATAAAATTTCCACTTACAGTACTGAAAGAAAATAAAGCAATTTCAACTATTACAGTCAATACCCAGATAATGCAGAATTAGAGCTCTACCTTACTGTCAGTGTTTGTAAATAAAATCATGCTGTGACTTTCACCCATGCCACTGCATTTTTCTCTTCTTTGACCAAGAAGGAGGTAAGGGAATGCCAACTGAGAGTTTTCCTCTAACTTCCTATTTTCTTCTGTGGGCATGCAGGCCCTCCTTGTTACCTGACTGAAATCCCTGAATACAGTTTCTTTAGTGATTCTCAGCATTTTTTCCCCTTGGCTTCATCTGCCTAGGTCATATGGGTACAGCTAGTTTCATACTGATGAACTTGCCTTGCCAAGACTTCAAAATGAAAACCTGCCATTTGGTTCATTTTGCTAGTCAGCTGATCAGCATGAGCAAAATTTGCAAATAATTCTGGGGAAACTATGTGCTTAAAACCCAACCATGATTTGAAATATGAGCATCTATCTTCAGGAACATGGAAAACAAAAAAAGAAGCCACACCACGTTATAAAAATGTCCATACCTGGTCAGTTTAAAGGTTCATCTAGCCTGGTATTCTTTCCTCTTACGGGTTAATAGTGGATGCCTTGGGAAGAGCATAGGAATACAGCAAGCAGAAGCTAATACCTTCCTAGAATACCATCCTACCCTTCAACGGTTCACAGCTCAGACTTCTCATCTGACAAATCCGAGACTTTTCATATATCACCAACATAGAGAGATAAACTTTACATAAGACAAATGGTATGCTTTGATGTTGAGAGGTCTATAGTAAATCTTGAGGAATAGATACAACATGAAAGAAACACGCAGGCAATGCATTAGCTCACTGTTACCAGAAAACAGAGTATTTAACCCATGAGCTTCAGTGACATCCCTTGGAACAGGGCTACTGTCCTCACCACTATCAGGATCCTGCAATTCAGAGGTGGTGAAGTCATTAGCTAATCTAGTTTATTTTAGCATCAACGCAGGACTAAAGAGGGGAAAATACAATACACCACTTGTGATTTCAATACCAAGTTAAAACCACCACTTGATGCTTCTTAAATGCTGGTGAAACTTCTATCTACTAAGATTAACATTACTCGGTGTTCATCGTTATCATTTTGATATTGCACTAGAAACAAAATGAAATTGCCATATGGTGGAACTATGTCAGACATCTGTTAACTCCCTCTTATGGAAAAACAAAGCACTTTAATACATTCAGAGGGTAAGCAAGCTGATAGCTATTTTTAATATATGATGAAATTAAGTGTTTTGCGCTACATTGTAGGATTTTCTTTGGAGGCTTACCTCTAAAGGCTTACCTGGATAACACTGAAAAAATAGATAACGGTCTGTATTTCTGTGAGGACTCATAGCACTACAAAACTATTGGAGAAGTTTAAATGCTAAGGTCAGTTAAGATTACAGAGGAGGCACTGCCACAACAGATTTGTAAAGCTTTTCAGACAGTTGATTGAAAACACTGGGCTGATCTCTGCCATTTCAAAGTTATGTCTACTTAGATTAATATAATAACACTCAAAACATTTTTTAGACATTGGTCTTGTTTGAATTTTCATTTTCAATCTTTTTATTTTCAAATTTGCCTGAACTTAATGATAAATAATTAAAAAAAATCAAACAGAAATAGATTTGAACAAAAGAGCTTCTTTTCCTTTGTTCTTGTTATGTTGCTGATAAAAATGGAAAAACTATTTTAGGACATCCCAAACGATTCCTCCATCAGTCATTTCATTGAGGAAAACAATAATTATACCCTGAGCCTTTCTCTCCTGACGCTTGTGCACATGTTTTTAACCAAGACTGCCATTTCATAAAGAAAATGCTACAACTGCCTTTATCTCTCATTTAATTATAATATGGCTGTTTGGATTACTTTAGAAAATATTATTTCTTAGACTATTCCTGCACATGGTGATTCAGGCTACCAGCAGCTACTTTAGGGAGAGGATGAACATTAATGTCAATGAAATTATCAGGGAAATATTTTAAGTGTTTATGCTGCCCTAGTTGCAATTGAACACCACCACAAAAATATAACTAAAAAAAATTAAGTTTATATACTCAAATACATATGCAAATACTTGTAATTTTTACATGGCAACACAGATCTAGCTACCACTGCTATCCTACACTGCGGCATGATATAGAAAGGTATTGATAATGCTTTGGTTGGAATTAAATCAGATAATTAGCAAGTCCATCACACCTAGAGAAAATGTATTCAGATTGTTGTATTCCATACCTCTGGGAGCATGGAATTAAACAACTAAGTCTTAGTATTAATGTAAGGAATTATCAGCTTTGCTGAACACATTCGGTCTAGCTGGATCTCCCTAAAGCATTTGGTAAAACTCCCGGACACCTAATTTTAGTGAATTCATGGCCTTGTGTAACTTGGAGGCTGGATCTACACTAGTTTTCCCAGAATACGACCAGAAATAGACAGAAGGGAGGGAGAATATTCTCCTAGGGCTTTATACTTATTAACACCAGCACAGCCGTGAAAGTCACAGGAGAATTTGGATAGAAGAAGAAAAGCGAATGATCAACTCCTGTATCTATTAGTCAGTGGAGTCACCTATGGCTGATGGACATCAGAATCTTGCTCTTGCCGTTCCCAGCATCAGCAGAGCATCTACTCAGCACAGATACTAATACCCTGCTTTAAAAAACCCGGAAATAATATGCAAGTGTCATTTAAGATGTGTCTAAGGTCATTTATTCTGACCTCATCCTTTTTTTTAAAGCAGGAAAATGTCAGAATGAATATGTTCTCTATATTGATAGTGTTCTGTTGGGGGCTGAACAAGACCTCATACAAGCTGATGGGCATTTCAACAACCCTGTCAACCTCTTCAGTCTTCCTTCTTGACAGAATCCACCCACAAAATCCCAAACATTTAGTATGTGGCTAGCTTGAAAGATGTAGCAAAATAATATAGTACAGTATACCTTCATATGTTTTATTCCCCATGCGAGCCTTTGCTCTTCCTGGATCTGAGGGTGTGTCAGCACTATGCTATCTCTTCACACTGGCTTCCTCCCACACAGTTTCTGCTCTTTCCAGAACTACTTCTAATTTATCTCCTGCATGTTCTCCTGAAGCCTGGTACTTCCACTTCTGATTTTCTAGATACAGATATAATCCTTAATAATCCATCCGAACACGTCAAAGCCATTAATGGATTTCATCCTCACGTCGTCTCACAGCAGGGAAGCGGTCAGTTAATTTATTGATGAAAGATGAACTGGAGGAAGATGGTATCATTTCCACCAGCTCAGAATACAAACCTAGGTCTTTGATTTCTGTTTAATTGGTTAATATATTGTCTCATCCTCCAGAGTGGATTTTAAGGAAATGGTTCCTATTTCTCAGTCCATGTTTCTATGCACTTCTAGGAGAGGGTGGTATACTTAGGTCCATGGGACAACTTCAGTTCTTCTCTTCCTCAGTGCACATGTCCCTGCTCAGCATTTATGTTCCCTCTTGGGGTGAACTGGCAAGTCTCACATGTTTCTTCTTTAAGTCACTTTAGAGACTGTACTGTTCAGCTTTGCATTAAAAAAAAAAAAATTCAGTCTAATAGATTCCTCTAGGTTTTATAAATATATACATATGCTTGCAAAACCATACTGCAAAAAAGGGACATTTCAACAAAGTGTGGTTAAAAGAAAGGAAAACTATGCAAAGAAATAGTACACTGCTTGCATGTAAAATTATTTTTAATAAAATTGCAAATCCTCTAGATAAAGAGCATGGAGACATAACTATTAGAAATTATCTAAGTCCGAAGCAATGCCCATATATAAACAAAACCTGAGCACCAGCTATTCAGATCAAATACTGAATACCAAATGGAACCAAATACTTAAAGACAACTTTAGCTAACAGGTTAAATGAAATAAGTCATAAAATAGTTATTGATTTATTCAATACAGACATAGGATGTTGGTACTACCCACAGGAAAAAAAAAGGCGAATATTTTTTGAATAAAGTTTCTATATTAACTTACTAACTGAACATAGTCCCAAGAGTTAGTTATTTCATTAAAGAAAGTGATCTGCAGTCTATGAGGCAGGCATGCCTGTGAATTAAGCTTTGTTCTTAATAACAGTAAGTGAGCAGAAAGGCTTCACATGTTACTGACAAACAGTCGTGGTTAGAGAAACCCCCCACTATGGTCGTATTGCCTACACTTTGAAAAGTTCTGATACATGTTTGATGTCCAACAAAAACACCAGACAACATACTATTGTAGATAGGTCCTCGCCAGCCATACATAAAAGCGCGCTGAACACTGCAACCGGCAGTAATTAGCCTGAGCACCGCTCACATGCATAGAGCACGGAAACTCTTGGAATCGTCATTTGCTGCAGCAGCAGGACTGATACTTTGCTGCAGGAGCCTGGGGGGGGGCTGCACATTTAAGCTGTGCTCTGTCAGAAGTGCCTACTTGCTTTGGGCCCCCACCGCTGGGAGAGGATAATCACGCACGGCTCTGAGAGATCATACACGCAAGTAAAGAAATGGAATGTATTGTTTCCTGCTTTCTGAAAGGAAATTGTGCGAGACAAGTGTAAAACACACAGTACTTCAGCCATAGAAATTCACCAAAGGAAATGGTGAACAAGATCTTCAGGCTTACCACCGCTTCAGTGAACGATAAGGGGGATAAGGGGACTGAACGACTATCGCTTTCTTTTCACGGGAGAACGCAGCTCTCAGACACAATGCAAGGATTTCTATCCCGCAAGGCTACTGAAAATCAGTTGTAACACCCTTTGCGGGCCTTTTCAGCCATCCCAAATGCAGAACAGCACATAACGTGGCTATGTAGCTGTACGGTTATGGGTCACCAACTCTGCACCAGCCTCTTGTTCCACCTGGGTGAAACAATCCCATTTCCATATAATCCTGATGTAATGATGTGTGTTTAGTGTGCTGGGAGGCACTGGGGCGGAATGGCGAACAGATACTGAGTATGAGACAGAGCCAAGCACCACTTCATGAGAGGACCCTTCCTAAGAAATTAGTTGGAAGAAAGAGCCTGTGAATGCAAGGGAAACATTTCTCCAAACCACAAATCACTGGCTAAATTTGCGTGTGACTTTGCTCAGCAGCCATGAGATACCACGGTTCATATCATACAAAGGGATGTTTTAGAAATATTACAGAGCTAACGTGACACAAGCAACATAGCAGGAAAAAAGAAAAGTGGCATGCTGTGAAAAAATGCTAGGATCAAGATGATGCTTGCTCTACTTGAAAATTAAAATTGACCATACTTAAAAAAAAATGTAATGAGCCAGAATTTGAGACTGGATAACACCAATTTGGGTTAAAATAACACATAATAAAGCAAACTTTGTAATAAATCAGCTTGGTCATTTGAACATAAAACAACCACCAAATCGAAGCTGCAAGTGGCCTCAGATGCTTTTTCCCCCAAATTGAACTTCAAAAGAAACTTTGATTTGCAACCAATTAATCAATAATTTAGACAAGCGTCTTCAGGTTCTTTGGATACTAACAATGTTGTAATTTAATTTTAAAACTTTTTTTCCCCCTGTGTGTACACACTGTAGGGGGTATTTTCAAAGAAGTGCTCAAGTTTTTAGACACATCCCCCTGACTTAACAGAAATTGCACGGTTTGGCTTACTTTTTGAGGGGCTGAAAACCTGTCTCGGTCAGCTTTCACACTGAACAACAAAGAAAGGATGTCAATGGAGGGGTGGCAGTGCAAGAAACTTCCAAGTTTCCATTAATTCTTTAAAACTCCATTGCCAAGTCAGAATAACAATTCACACAGTGAAATGGAGAGGGTCCCCTCCATGCTCCTCCTCCTCCTTCAAAAGCTTTGCAGCATGTCTCATGACCAAAATACATCATACCAGACTGGATGGTGTCTCTTGAAGCTAATCCACAGCAGAGCTAAAGACAAAGCAGCCCACATGGAAGTCGGTCTTCTCTGGACTGTATAGCGCAAGTAGACATGAAGTATCATTGCTGATCAGGTCCAGGCATTTTCATGCCTGTAGCTCCTCAAGCTAGTGGTCAACATTTGCCTTTGGTGGCCACATGTGCTACAAACTGCCTGTATGAACCCTTCCTCTCTAAGCAATGCTTCCTCTGAGCTTGACACAAAGCTCTGGTTCCAGAGGCAAAATTCTCTGTAGACCATAAAGCTAATGCCAATCACTAGTATTTAGGAGTTCAGTTACAAGGCTGCGTGCACAAAAGCGTGTATTTCATAAGTAACTTACACATTAAGGATACTGTGATACAGTATCTATGTATAGAAATGTCTTGGATAAGATTTTCAAAAACATTGAAGTAATATATAAACATTAATTAGGCTGAGGGAACTTTTGCAACTCTCACCCTAAGCACACGTTCCCTTTGTTTTTCTTTTTAATCTTTGCTTTTTCAACACAAACCAGGGGAAAACACAGCTCTGCAATATGCAGCAGAAGACCAGGACAAGCACCAGGACACATACAATTTGGCTTCTCTGGGAGCTTAATGTCCTTGGAATCTTGATGCCAAAGGCAGATTTGACTGAATCTGTCAAGGAATTCAAATATTTGTTAAGAGCGACAGACAGACAACCGTGCAATCACATGAGTCGTACCTGGAAACAACAAACCAACAAGCCAACCCAACACACAAGCGTGCTGAGTGCTGTTTTTCTAAAGCCACCTTATTTATATAACTTGAGTACTCCCACCTGAAGAGCCAATATTCAATATGCAAATACTTTGCAGGAGAATGGAAGTGTCAGATGTGATCAGGTAGAAAATATTAAAACATAGAGAATTTTAGCATTCACTGTATCCTATTTCAATTTTTAGAGATCTTACCTGAGTGTCAGTATTAACAAAAAATTATGTTTTAAAGTAATTAATTGAATTATCAAAAATCACTAGAAGAAACTAAAAATGCATAGTATGATATTTTAAACAACAACAACAACAAAAAGGCTAAAAAGGTGGTTTTCTTCTATCTGCAATTAAAATGTGAGCACTTCCACAACTACCATATTTGCTCAGACATCCCACTGCAAATGAGACTTGTCCCCAACACTCAAATTCCACAGGTTCTGCCATCTAGCGGGCATGTATGGGCGCTGAGCACTGCGATGCTGGAAGCTATGGCATTTACACTAGGGAGCATCTGTTGAGTCAAATCCTTGTGATTTACCAGACCCCTGAGGAAGAGCTTTGCCAGTGAACTGGCGACCGATTGGTGCAAAAGTCCAGAGGAAGAAGCGGCAGCGGCGCAGAGGCACAGATAGAACCTAACCCTTGTGTATAAGAACAGGCATTGCAAACCATACAGTGGATAATTTTCAACCCAGATGGCTGGAAAATAGTCTTCCTTATACTAACTACATCGATTTCATGATTAGTGTGTCTCCATAAAATACATTCACATTTATGATCCTGTGTAAAGGTCCTGTACTCAACTACCATTTTTAAAATTGAACTCTTTCCATGGAAGACACCCCTGTCTTTTTCAAATGCTTGTTTTTATTTGGTAGGTTAAGACGCTGAGCCAAGCCTGTCATTGTGGCCGCTCCAATGAATACCATTTAAGTGTGCTGCTTCAATACGCATAAAGAAACATACCCTTCACCTCACGTATGCCCTCCAAGGCAACTGACCAAATTTCAGCTCATCCATTTAATATGAAGTCAATTTAATTCTCCTTGACCAAAAATCAGTGCCTATTGTTCCAAAACATGCAATCATCTCACAGTATATTGCAATTGCTGTTGAAGTGGCTTAGTGTTATTGATAAAGAGTCCACTCTGATGAGAACAAAGAGGACTGCCAGAATCCCTTATGAAAAATAAAAAAAGCTATTTTGCACACAACTTTCAGAAATGGCTTCCAACGCATGAGAGCAGAGGCTGCTCTATGAATGGCCTGTCATAATCAAATCCTTAGAAACAGATGAGAAATGAGCACATTATTCTTGATTTACTATCACTTCATTTACGATTTCCAGTTAATACAGATCAACACAGCCATGCCAAAGAGATACTAAAGGCCTGATTGTGCTACCCTAATTCAAGCAAAACCCATACTCAAAGTCCTTTTGAAGCCTTTCTGCTTCTGCCAACTCTTGCAATTTTTATTGCAAGCCTTGCAGTACTTGATGTTTTGCTTAACATTCTGGCTCCTGGAGTTATACAACATATGAATCTCCTTTATTTTCAATTTAAAAGAAGCTTATCGCCTACATGACTGAATAGAAAAACTTGCCATTGAGCCTTTTAAAAAATGTCAAAAATAAAAAGTGGAAAAGAAAAAACTTAACCGCATTATTTTGCTGAATAACTCCACAAAGAGGATGATGTTCTTAGACCAAATACATGATTTCTGAGCCCCAGTGCATGCTTACAACTCACTAAAAGTTAGCAACACATAGCTGTATATTTTTGCTTTACAGAAGTCCTGTTCTTGTAATGCTTAAGGTTGGGGATTTCTTTTTATGCTTACAAAGGTATCAATATTTTGAGCTTTCTCCAGTCCAGTGTGGGGGAAGCGAAGGACCTCGTCCACAGTCCTCAACTCCCACCCCGGTGGCCATGGATTCCCCTCAAGCGTCAATGGGAAAGCGAGGAGTAAAGTAGGAAAAAACCTCTCGTCGACCACCCAACCAGTGCTGACTGTGCACCAACCACCCAACTGGGGAGTCCAGTCTTTAAATTGCCTGCTCCAGAGTCTACTGTAAGCTAGGTGGTGATCCTACAGGACAGCTGTAGCTCCGGGGCCACTATCTGAAGAGCCTGGATCAAAAAGCAGGCAGTAAGCTATCCCTCCCACAATGGCTACAAATCTGCACGTAGATTGTTAACACTGAAACAGTGCAATGCTTGCTTTATTTCCCCTCTTCCTCCCACCTTCTAATTTCTTTTTTTTTCCCCTCTCCTTACCTGATACCTTTTGTTAATTTTGTAAGCTATTTGAGGCAGGGGCTGTCGCTTCCTATGTGTTTATGCAGTGCCTTGCATGAAGGCTGACAGCTCTAGGTGCCATTATAATCAAAGGGGGTGGGGGGATTTTTAAGACGCTAAGGAAAATGAGGCATTCACCTCCCATTGACATTCAATAGGCTTTGAGTACCTTTCTCCCCTTTGAAAAATCTAGAAGTATAATAATTAAGATGTCTGTCATCACCAAAACATCCATTGTTAAAATATGACGCAGCCTCCAAGGAGGGAAAACCTTCATTTAGAGCAGAGTCACTAACAAAAAGCATTTTGTATTTCAGAAGCACTAAGATCTCATTTGTCTAAAATCATGCACAACAGCATTCAACATAGTTTCTGGAAGTATCATGTCTATCTTGTATCATACATTGCATTAGTTAGATATCTGCTGAGAAACACACACTCCATCAATTTAAGCACTAACATTGTAGTTTTTTTAAAAGAACATTTCCTATAAATAGAGATTTAAATGATCTTCTTTAAGTATTGTAATCTTTAATTGAATTCAATACCTCTGCAAATGGAGCAAACAATCTCTGACTGATTAGATCATCTGCTTCTATTTCAGACATGCACTGGTTTGCAGTAATGTAAGGTTTTTTCATTAGCAACTGCTGTTGAGCTGCGTATTTTCTTCAATAACCTAATTAGTGCTAGAAAGGTAACTTTTCTTCTCGTGCATTACAGTATGTCAATGTAGTTGATGCTCTTGCGGAGGTTGTACATAAATAACAAGGAAAAAAAAGTAAAGGACAAGAATGAAAGGGAATGCAGAAATTAAAAGTAGATTTTTCCATGAGATGGTGAGTGCCTTCATCTCCCAGTCACATCAAGATGGAAAGTGATTACTCAGCACCTTGCAGGACAGACCCATGAGAGTCCTATGGGGTCACTGGCACAGAAATTATTTCATGCAGGGAGAATAAGAAAACCGGTATCGATGAAGAGGAGAAATTACATCCTTAATTTGATTTGGTAGCTTCCTAGCTCGGGTTTTTTTGCATGAATAACACAGCAACCTGCAGAAAAATTTCAGCTTTGACTTTGGGATGTTATCAAGCTCTTTAAATCAAATCACAGGCCTGATTGCAAACTGTGTTCCAGTGCAGTCCCTGCCTAATTAAGTGTATAGTCGTAATGACAACACAGATCCTACCAGGCAGGATGTTTAGACATAGCTGAAGGAAACCACTGTGTACTACTAATGGCAAGGACTCAGTTATAGACTTAGGATGCCAGGTGCTGTAATGGCATTAACACTAAACCCTTTCTTCAGAAATGCTGATTTCAGGCTCTTCTATAAAGAAATATTCCTACCAAGTTCTTTGAAATGGGTTGCATCAAGTACTTGCACCAGCCAGGCTAATAGGTGAGAGAGATTGATCTAAACTTTCATCCTCAGGACGTGCTTTGGTGAGATGCTGTGCACCTCTGGATGCTCCTGGACCTTGCCCAAGGCTCGTGATGGTGGGACATCAAAGAGCAGGTGCTGATGGCACTGTAGTGTAGCCAGCTCAGCCAGGAGGGGAGGAGGGAGCAGCACAGTTGCATTACGATCACTCTGCTCCAGTGGCAGTGAGGTACTCTACAAAAATTGTGTAGATGCTCTGATAAAGTTGGAAAGGGTCACACTTATTTCAGGCACCAGTCTAGAAATGGAAGATCTTTGGAAGATCTTTTTGCCTAATTGTGTGTTTCCCCTCTTCAGAAAATATTATACTCCACTATAGTTATTATAGCTTAAGAAACATTTTTCTTCCCCAAATATGCCATTGGAACACCTCAAAAAGAAAAATCTCAGTGGCTAGACATCCAAACGTGAGTAAATCATACTGGGGAATATTCCTGGAACCTGAGGCCAGCTGGCAAAGCAACTATATCAGTAAACTCCCATCACCTACAGGTCATGCAAGGTACCAGCTGGGAATGGTCCCTGTGATGTTTTTCCTGCCAAATTGTGCCTGGAAGTTACCTGAGGGAGTGAGAGAGGCCAAAAGCATCCTCAGAACTGGTAGAAAAGTTTAACTTAGTTTAAAATTTTAATTTCTTAGCATTAATTTAGCCCAAATTCTTCCACACAGTGAGGATGTCCTGCACTTTTTAGATGCATCTTCCTCTCTCTAAATTTGATGAACTCTTACATTTCCTTGCTGCAAAATACTGCGATCTGATTAGCTGGATAATAAAGTGGGAGATACTATTTAGAACAGTATTAATAACAAAAAAAAATTTATTGCCTATTTAATAAAAATATTGTAGCTTACTACAGTAATCATTGAAAAAATTGCAACCTATGGCCTACAATGATGCCATTTTTGGCCGCAGCTGGTTCCATGTATCTCTAGGTGGGTTTTAGTTGCCCCCTCTTTTTTTGTTTCCCTTTGGATTCTCATGCACTTTAAATAAACATGGAAAATGCATAAAACCTGTGTTTGTTTAAAAACACAAGTCAAAATGGCTATTTAAAAACTCACTTTTAACTTAAATGTTCTGCTTCTGTTTATGAAATAATAATTTTTAAATCACTGTAGTTTTCAGCCCATAGTATAAAGTGCACAAAAATACTACAGACAGAAAAGCTGAAGCGTCGAGTTTGGTGCTCCGATCAAACACAGAGTTTTACACAGAGAACAGGCAACTTGACCTCATCCTCCCAGTCTAATCAGCATGTTCGCTTCCATTCTTGAGAAAATTAACCTCATTCATCACGTCGTGCTCCTGTTCCTCCCTACGGCTCGTGGCACTTTCTCTGCTCCTTGTCCTACTTCTGGATCTCAGAGCGCAGCTGTCATGGCTTGACGGCACAGTGGGCACACAAGCAAGCATGTGAACCAAGCGAACACAGGAAAAGCTTTTAGCAGCTTACCTTTGTTTAGGGTTTTGTTGGGGTTTTTTTGGGTTTAATTTTTTTTTTTTTTTAGACAGAATAAATATAAAAGAATCCTCTGGCACAGAAACGTCCTGGTAAGTTTTAGGTTTTTAAAGCACAAAGTCTGAATGCTGCTACTCAGGATATCCACAAGATGAAAGTACTTAATTCACTCACCTGTTTTTCCCCCTCCTTTTCCCCATAATTAAATTCCACCCATATTATATAGAGATCCTGACAAAACCTGAAAGCTACTAAATATATCACTAAATTCATGAGATGCAAATATCCTCAACAAACAGTAAACAACAGCCTCTGACTTGGAGCCTGAGTTTCCCAGGGTGCAGAGTGCTCTTAATTCCCTCTTGCTGCCACTGCCTCTTATGAGGAATTCTGACTGAGAAGACAATCAATTGTGGGATTACAGAAAGTGCTAAATCCCTCTTTTCCAGCCTCTTCCAACTTTTTGTCTTCACACCTCCTTCCTGTTCCCTCTTCAAACTCAGTCTCTCTTCTCTATCTCACCGACAGAGTCACCACTTCATTACCTGTAATACCAGACATCCTGCATTCCTACTCTGAAAATAATCAATATGAGCCAAAGGAAGAAAAGGTATTTTAAAATATGCACCACTATGAAGATGGATGACAGGGCAATAAAACTCAGCACAAGAAAAATCTGATCTGGTAAGTTTGACTAATTTAGAACAACGGCAAAGTCCTTAGTTTCCCTCTAGATGCTGATCAACATGCTTCCATAAGCCATGTATGGTACAGAACTTTCATCTGTAATTCATGCATTTCTTCAACAGAACAATTTCATCTGCAAAGTGAACGCGATATATGAAGCCACACTCAAACATGAGAAAATATTTGCAAAAAGTGAGGAAGCCAACTAACCTGTCCAATAGGTTCTTTTGTTGGGGCCTTTCCTCTTCTAGCGGTGCTCGTGGCCAAAGTGGTGGTCGTTTCCATGACTGACGTGGACATCTCAGACTGCATCGCTGTGGCTGTGGACTCGGTTGTCATAGAGGAAGGCACTTCACCAACAAGTCTCACATTTCCTTCTATCACGATGTTGGCATCATTTTCTGCTGCCATATTCAGAACTTTCAAGCCATTGTAGTAAAGACCAGAGAGCTGGCCTTGGAAAGGATGGCCACGTTCCTTGCCTCCAATTTTTATGGTTGCTTGGCTATTGAAGATTGTGAGCTGACGCCCTGTAAAGATAATATTATATACATGCAAAAATGTTGACTGTGAACACAATACTCTACACGAGTGATAACAGATTTTCATGGGGTGAATAATGAGAGCAATAAACTATAAGAAAAGGATTTGACTCATAATTCATTGCTTTTTAATGAGGTGTCCATGAAATGCGTAAATTTTGAGAGCATTTACATTTTTCTTAATTTGCGACATTTTGGGATTTTTTTTTTTTTTTTTTTTTTTTAAAAGGCCAATCAAATATATTTGCAAATGTGTTTACTACTACAAATGATATTCCTCTCCCTTTTACCTGAAAGCAGTGTTAAGCTTTTTGGTGTGTGTAAAGAATGCCAGGTTTCTAATTCCTTAGGATTATTTTTTCTTCAAGTCTGCCAACATTCTAAAGTTTTTTCCACACAATACAGCATAGAGCCTATAGGTTTGAGTATGTACATGTGAGATTATGTATGTATAGACATATACAAATATGTATATGCACACAGAGAGAGTTTATATATATGCCAACAAGTCACTAGGTCCAGTGAATTTTAAAGAATAAGTTATGCAGTAATCTGTCATATCTCTACATAAGTGAATAAAATATTTACATTTTTAATTAAATGTTTCCTTTTTTTATTTAAATGTTTATTTTCCTTCCACATCCACACTGAAAAGAAACACATGGTTCACACTGAGTATCTCAGAGGCAGATTCAAAAATAGATGTCTGATTGGCTTTCAGCAAGGCTACCAATTAAAATAAAAGATTTTAGATGTAAAAGCGGCTTCAAAAATGATACACATACCGATGGAGAAATCATGGCACATTTCCATTAAACAGAGAAATCCTCAGCAACAGTACCACTCTTAGTAAATAGAACAGTCACTTTAGCAGATTGGTTTCTGCTCACAAAAAGCATGCACACAACTTTAAGTTCTCTTTTAATTAGTGCTTGTTCCAAAATCCCCTTAGAAGGTTGCAAACGTTAAAGGGACTTCATTTTGATTGGCAATTCATATTGCCCACTATTTAAGATACCTACAGTTTAAACAAAATTTTTTTCAGGACCATAATGAAGATATCATAACTACATATATTTTTAGTTAATAATTTAGATGCTGGAACATGTAATGTAATCTATGAATGATTTATAATTTTTGGTTAATGTTTGCTATGAGTACCTTCATAGATTGAGTTAGTGGATTATATTTAACAGTCCCTTTAACCTTAAGTTAACAGGGTAAGATTATTAAACAGCTGGTACTTCTAGAAATGTATAGAAATTATTATACAAGGTATGCAAATATTACTCTATAGTTTACTTTTTTAAATTTGTTTTTAATTTAGTTTTACTGAAATTTATTTTTTATGTTTATTAGTGTTACAATGAAGTACTACTTGGTTATGTTCAAATTATTTTTTTATTTGAAGTTTTAATCAATGTTTTTTACCTTTGTCGAGTAGCCATTCATCAACTACTCGACCAAGTCGATATGGAATTCGCTGTCTAGCAATCGCCAGGCGCTCGTTATCATTGTTTCCTTTAAAGTTTAAAGAGACATTTCATTGGTTAAAATCTGTAAGGTCAAAGGTTAAAAGTTAATACTTAAAGCTTGAGCTATACAGTTGCCACATGATTTTTTGAAATTTGGAATTTTAAAAAGCGCTACCTAGAACATTTCATGGTTCAGACTTTTCATTCATTCATTTATTTTATTTTAGCAAACAAAATTATTCCTATGTTAATTGAAAATTAGAAATCTGCATTTGAGCTAGGTTATTAAACTTATGTTATAGACAGACCCAAAAAACAAATTTAAACATCATCGAATGGCTTTACAAAAAATGATCATTGACCTCAGGGTTTTGTCTTTTTTGATGTTTCTTATTAACTAGTTAAACATGTTCAGGTGAAACAGGTTTAAGTTTTCAAAAGACATCCAACCTCTCACTCCAGGTTAGTCATTTAAAGAAGAAGAACACCACAACTCTTAATCACCAACTAAGGCACACTTACTTCTGCTGTCTAGAAATAGACCTGCTGTAACTTATTTCCTAGTCAGAAAAAATACATTCTTCTTCATTTAGATAGATTCCAGATATTCAATTATATGGCACAGAACAGACCAGGGTATTCACCGTTCGTACATTCTCATAGGACACGTTGACAATGTCTTGAAGGAACACCAAGGCTTTGACAAAAGTGACTTGCTGAAAGGTAGCCTGGTTCTGAAACACGGAAGTGCTTTAAAATTTAGCAAGAGGCCATCTGTGCTGGGGTTTCACAAATTAAGAGCTAACCAGAACTCGGCAATGCAAAACACAAACTTGTCATATTTGCAAACTGTATCTATTCTTCGTCTGTGCAGAGATCTTTGACTTCTTTAAATAAAAAAACAAGACAAAACAAGGCTGGTACAGTCAGAATAATATCAGACAATGAGGAATAATTAACAAATCACTTTAAATATTTCTTTCCAATTATAGCTTTTTGAGTTTGAATGATATAGGCGTGATCCCTCAGAAAACCATGTCCTCTACTTAAAACTTTTCTTAGGAGAATGGTAAATCCAAGTTATTTGGTAAATCCAGGTTTTTGGTGGCAGTAGTATTTTACAACAATACCTTTTTCTTCCATTGTATTGGTTCATATTAGTAAAGAACCTGAGAGATAAGAAGAGTCAGATGAGTAAAAAGCAGTCATTCCTAATTCAGGTCTGAATCGAAAGCCAATCTTGCTAGCTCAAACCTGCATACTGTCTGTGACTTCAAAACCCACCAAAAATCCAAGTCCGGTGTCTGCAGTAGAAACGTAAATACAGGATGCAGTAGCCCACCCAGTGCTCAGAAACTCATTTGCTTGAGCTACGAGGATCCTACTGCTAACTATCAAACCAAAGTATTATCCAAATTCAGAAAATCAATGTTCTAGTTTGTAGACAATTATCCCCACTGTCAGCCACAAACCGTAACAGGCTTGCAGGGAAGACTCTGTACCATAGGCCCCAGAAATAGCAAGAGCAACAGCTTCTGTGCCAAAAATCATGGTGGTCTTATGCAGATACTTATTCTGCAGTGACACGAACTGCTACTTTTCATGTTTCATGTCTCTCGTTTGGTTTAGCATGGATATAGCTCACTATGCCAAAAGCTGATCTATTTTCTTTCGAGAGGATGCCCTTTCCCTACTCACTTTCCACTGTAAAATCATAGAATGGCTTGGGTTGGAAGGAACGTTTGAAGATTATCTAGTCTAACTGCCCCACCATGGGCAGGGACATCTTTCACTGGATCAGGTTGCTCAAGGCCCATTCAAGCTGACCTTGAACACTTCCAGGGATTGGGCATCCACAACTTCTCTGGACAACCATAGAAGTTGGTTCCACAGCTTCTCTGGGCAAATATGCTGTATGAACTTCTATATGCATGTCAATATTTAAAACTGCACTGGTGCATATATTAAAATATATACGTTTTTTTTCCACAGGTATATTTTGCTATATTCTCAACTTTCAGAAATGTCCTCTGTAAAACAATATTTTACTGAAACTTTCATTTCTCTGCCTTTCCAAGAAACTGAAAATTCAGAATAAAAAGCTTTAGAATACAACTCTTGCGATGTTGTAAGAATACAGAATGTCTTAGGTGGTTTTTTTCCTGTTATGATCTTTAAAATTACTGCTTTTCATCCTGAGCTCCTTCACTTAAAACAAACTTCTTGTAACTATATGGAAATTTAAGAAGTACAGGAAAAACATGAGAAATGTCACGTGATCAACAATGGGAACAAAGATAAGTAAGTGTGATCATCGATGTTTCTGTTCTGGATTTTTATCTTCTATTAAAAATATATATATATACACACACACACCAGTGAGTAAATAATTTCTATTCCCTGACAGCCAGTTACCTTTAACACTTAAGTTTAGCTTTTCAGTAAGATATTTCTGCAGTTTTTATTGAGCCATTCAGTTGACTCACTGAGTAAATGACTGAACGTCCTATTTCCAAAAAGGTTTCCTTAACTTAAAATAAATGAATCATGAGATTTTGTTGCTGTTGGGTATGGGGTGTTTTGTTATCTATATTTAAAAAAAAGAAAAAAAAAAAAGAGGGGGGCGGGAGTTGGGAGTCTTCTATGACATTTATAAGAAAAAGCTAAATTGTTCAGAAAAGGTTTGCGGGCATAAGGAATCTATTAACGCAATGGAAAGAAGTCTCATGGATGTAGATCATCATTCACTCATCAGATTCACGTGCTGTTACTCACTGATGCCTTTCATGAACACTCTGTAGACCTCAGAAGGACCACAGTCATGTCAAAATGAAACACTGTTCACAACTGCGTGTGTTGGGAAGGCATTAAACTCTATGTTGGTTATTCAACCAGTGGGTGTAAATTAGGTGCATTTGGTAGAAGGACCCTCTGCAGTCACCAGTCCGGATCTGTAACGCTATGGCATCTTTCTACTGTAATTCCATTACTAACACAGGATTTATCCTAGACAAGGTTTATTGCTGCCTCCACTGTCACTACTTAGCAGCTGCTCCAGGACATCTCTATGGTGATCGTGGAAACTCCTCTGTGAATTAACAGCATAAATTTAGTCTTGGCCAGCTTACACATTTCTTTGAATTATTTCATTAAGAAGTCCATGCAGTACGTATGTTTTTTGAGAATACTGCACCCTATTATAATGTGATTCTATCTATAAATTATGTTTTATACTAACTGCAGCAGTCTTGCACCACTGGGAGCAAAATACAAATGAAAAGCAAGGAAATAACCATTTGATTTGTAAAGGTCACACAAAAAAAATAATTGCTGATTACATTAGCCTATCCCTTGTCAGAAAAAAAGTGCATTGTCAAACGCATCTCAATTTGACACTATTACATTAGCTTAAATTCTCCTAGTATATATATGATATAAATGGAAAGGCTAGGGGGAAATGGTGTGGAACTTATCCAGACTTAGTTTCAAGGAGAACACATAGGCTTAGTAATGATGGAACAGATTTTTTTTTTTTTTAAAAAAAAGATATGTAGCACTGAAAATAATGGAAACAACATTAAAAGCAACAAGCAACAAACACTCTATTATTACAGCACGAAAAACACACATCTTTTCAATATCTGCTTTTTCCCAAACAGCTGGTTTGGGTCATACCCTCAGCTACAATGAATCTGGACAGCCCCACTGAATTCAGTAAAACTATACTCATTTACTTCATCTGGTAGTATTATCCCCAGTAGGGAAAACACAAATGCCATATATTGTTTTTCCCAGGAGTATTCAGTGCACTTTTTCGTGCTTCCTTTATTCATGCTTGTTTTTACCAATATGGTGAACCACAAGGAACTTCTTCAGTAAAAACACTTCCAAGAAGGTTAATAAATATTTTCATACTCTAATAAACCTGTGGCTGTGAGATTTTATTTCTGTTACCTGTCTGAAAGATTAAGTGCTCTGGCAGGCATGCTTTTCAACTGTAATTCATAAAAAAACCCTGATATGCCTAAACTTTAATTGTAGATGGCTATGTGACTACCCAGCGTGACACTTCTGGTTATATGACCGAGATTTCTTTGATTAAAAAAGCTAGGTAGAAATGATTCATTCAGGCTGTACACTGTGACATTGTCTAACCTGATTGAATTCTAGATGGCTTCATTCTTCTGCCAAATAGATAATATTTTGTCACAACACAGTGTTAATTCTGTATGGGCAGAAAGGCTTCAAGGGAATAACAATAATTCCATAGACTCAAGGTAAGAAGAGAGGAGCAGCAAAGGTCAAATCTTTGAGTCGGAGCTAAATCTTGTGGCAAGATTGAGAAGAAGCAGTCCAAAAAAACTTTAATCATACCTTTATATCTATAGGTCAGCTGGGACAATCCAACTATGTGAACTTCACTAATATGTATTTTATCCCTCCTGATTTATTATATTGTCAGTGCTGGAGTGTAATTCTATTTTGTTCTCTGAAATAAAGGTGTCAGTTATTGATGTGAAATAGCAGCATCCTTGAAAGAGAATAAGTAAGAAGGTTGGAAATCGAGAGTCTGTGAAGAACAACCTAGACTAGAGAATATCTTCTTTGAAAGAAACGCTTTAACAGAATACAAATTCACCTTGTTAGTCTCAGCGATCTGCTAGGGAAATAAATAACGAAGTGATGAAACCAAGGTCTACACCCATTTATAACACACACCCCCCCACCACCCTTTTTTGCTCATCATGATCTTGACACTGCTATTTCTGAATCATGACTCCCCTGACATCCACAAGAGGAAGACGGAGACCAGTATCATTCCTCCAGATGCAGTTAGGGATGAAACCTGATGGAAGTGTCAGCTGCACGGCATGGGAGGACGCCACAGCAGCTCTGTGGTACAGGGGCAAGCAGTCCACATAGTGTCTCTCACGGCCAGGCTAGGAAATAAAAGCACAATCTCGGCAGTGGCCCACGCTAAAGTAATCCGAATCATCTGTTACTGTGCACACACGCTTGTGTATACAAATATATATTAATGTTGGAATAAACTGGAGATGCAAAGACTGTGGTCTAAAATTTGTACAACAGATGATTTTGCACAGGCAGCTTTTGCTTCTTCCCAGCAAAAGAGGGAGTGATATTTTAAGTGCTATCAATTGCAAGCAGAAACTTTTACATGACTTGCACGTAGTTTTGTCAGGCTGGTGCTCACGCTGGCTCCGTGTCTTGGCCATATGTGGATGCTTTCAGTATCATCATAGTCACAATGTAAATTGAATTGATGCTAACAATACAATAGATTCAGACCATAATGCATTCTGAATAACTAATATACAGACATATCCTAAAGCTATATTAAGATTCAAATTTAAATAATCTTTAACTGTCATCTAAGGAATTCAGTGGCTGTGTCTACATTGCTCTGTTTGACCAAAGACCCCTTAGAAAGGTCACTCAGGCTAGGGCTCCCCACCCATGTGTATGCTGCAGACCCAGAGTATGGTCCCAGATTTTCCATGCACCACGATTAGGGTATGCTAGGGCATAACTTACTTCACCTGCCACGGTAGACCTCTAGCAAGTCTCGCTCCTAACAAACGTAGCTCCTAAATAGTCTACAGCACATCCCATCACTTGCTCCTGCCTGTTGCTTTCATAAATAGCCTTACTACCTACCTACCTGTAAGCATCTTGTCCTCAGCAGCCTTCATGCCTGCAAACACAAGATCACCTTTTCCACCTGGGCCCGGGCTATACAAGCATGAGACTGAGTTGGATGGGGCAGAAGATAAGAGGTCCAGGTCCACACCAGGAAATCACTGTGTTTGTGGGGCACTCTGACGCTGCTCCAACCCAGATTTTTGCTTACAGACTTGGCTATCAGGTATTTGATCCAGAAATAAGAAAGTTCTGAATGGACCAGATAAAGATGTGCATCTTTTTCTGTTGCTAAGAAGTTCCAGCTCTACCTGTTACGATGTGTAGGACAATGAGTTGGGAGAGATGGAAGAGGATACAGCTGTCAGCCTTGAAGACTATTGTACGAGGAGTTATATATCCAGAAGGCTGATTTGGGCCTCCTCCAGTGTCCAAAGGGAAGGCAGACACACAGTTCTAGGATGTGTATTTTTTCCCATAGGACATCTTGAACAAACCTTACTGTCAGCTTGGTGAGAAGATGAAAGTGCGAAGAAACTCTAAGGTTAGAGAAAGAACCTGTAGCAAATAAGTAATGAGTGCAACTCTACAA
The DNA here is from genome assembly GCA_013398295.1 of Chionis minor. Classification (NCBI taxonomy): domain Eukaryota; kingdom Metazoa; phylum Chordata; class Aves; order Charadriiformes; family Chionidae; genus Chionis; species Chionis minor. Next base: position 706,741 of record VZSF01007300.1, read on the forward strand.
TTCCTTACCTTATTCCAGAAGAGCTAACCTATAAAAAAAGAAATCACCATGATGCACGACTTCTCCAAATGTTAAAGTGTCAAACCTGGCAGGTTCATATTAAATGACCATAAAATAATATGGTCATTTTCACCCTACAGGGACTCAAAATTCCTTATAATGATAATATTAGGTATCCCAAGAGGATATTCTGCTTGCAGAATGACTGACAGCAGGCTTCATAGAAGAGTGAAATACCTTAACGGTGGCTTATAACACTGCTAAACACAAAGCAAAACTTAGGTTGACTTAAAGAAGAATCCAATTATCAGATTTATTGGAAGATGCATGTGTCAGTTGCTTCCCATTCCACTGATGCTACAGACTGTACCAAAACATCTTGCGTTCACCTGTAAGCTCCTTGTTTCCTGCTTGCATATTAAACAAACTAAATCATATTTTTACAACTTTCTACAGGATAAAACTGAGAACTCTCATTAACCTCTCAGGGAGATCTGAACCTTCACTTCAAATCAACTACCTTCCTCCCTGTTTTGGTTTTGATTATTTTTCACTGGATTAATTAGTAATTAAATGAATAGTGTGCTCTTCCTGACTCTCCCCTTCCTCACTATAATGCAATATCTGTCTCAGTTTGCGCAGTGTTGGATTGCTTACTTTGAGAGATTGGTGTATTATATCAAAAGCAAGCAAGAGAAGATGAAAAGCAACAAGAAGGAGATAAGAAAACATAGGACTTGTCTGATAAATTAAAGGTCATATTTTGTTATCAGGAGTTTTAAAACGATCCTTTGTACTGCCTGTGCAGCATTTAAGGAGCTAATATTGTATGGCTGCTGCTAAAATAGGCAAGAAAATTGATAGAAATCATTAAAGAGGAAGATTAAAGTATAAAAAATGAATTGTTATAAGTACAGTACCTTGCCCCACATCACTCCAAGAGTGACATTTTGCAGTTCTCCAAGGTAAAAGGACTCTGAACTGTTTCTAAATCATAATGTCACTGCATTTAAGGTTACTTTTCCCATAGAAATTTAACCAGAAGTTGACTGTAAGCAGTTTCTTATTCAATACGTTTTCAACTACTGGAAAATGGAGAATATTTCAACCTACTGTAACTAAAATTAGCTAGGTCTGAGATGGCAACTACTGAATGTGTTCTTCTGACTTTTGCCCAGGTAGCAATCTGGATGATCTTCATTTCATGTTAGCGCAGAGCTACTATATAGAATGTCTCTTGACAGAAATAATACTCACATTATATAAATGAACAATGGCAGATAGAAAACACTGTGCTCAGCTCTTATTTTAAGCTTCTATTGGTCTGTAACCCCATGAGTATCCAATACTCAGTTAGAAGCCATCAATAAGAAAGGTCTTATTAACTATGTGCAAGCCTCCCAATTAAGTTTAATCACACTGCAAGTCCTGAGGATGGAATAGGACAAACTGTTAAGAGGTCATTGCTCATACCATTGCATTTTATTGTAGTCAGTGACAGGCTTTGGGAAATTCTATATATTTTTTCTTTTCATATATTATTTCTGGACCATTTGCAACATGAAAAGTTACCTGAAACAATTAATAAAATATCTTCTGGGGTTAAATTGAGCTGTTGGTTGTGTGATTTATAAGTGAAAACAGAGTTTGGCCTTCTGTTGTGATCACCAAAGCCACTGCAATTGAACTGCTCTCACAGGCTGTTTGGAGGCAATGCAGGGTGAGGATAATTTCATGCTCATTATATGACCAGAGACATAAAAAACATAAGAAAATCCAAGGCAATCAGTATCAACCCTCATCAAGAGCACACAAACTAACTTGACTGCAACTGCAAATATTAGAAAAGTCAATTTCCTCTTCTTTCACGATATTTAACCACCACTATGCCCCAGAGTCCTGGACCATACAGGTACTTTGTCACACTCACTACATCTGCCATGGCTGCGTCAGCTCGTTCGCTGAGGGATACGCATGATTACACACAAGCCAATGGAAACAACAAAAGTGAGGTCATTATTTGGACAAGCCTTTGCCAAGCAGAAGAAACCAAATGCACCCATACAGATAGAAAATGGCATTTAAGAGATAAAAATCTGTTCTGTGTCAGCAGCGCAGCAAAAAAAGTAGCCCTTGGCCAAAGCAAGCTCCAGACTTTCAGTTCTGTCTAAAAGTGGCATTTCAATTTGTGTACTTATGCCTTGCAGACATTTTACTATAAAAGAATAATCTATTTCAAATGGAAAGGTTTAAACTTGTACACATAGGGGGGTTTTTTAACGCTTTTGGCAAGACATAGAAACAGAAACTGTAAATAATAGAAACAGATGCTCACTGAGATAAAAGCAGAGGAGTGCTTTAGGACTGCAGAACTATAATGAGCAGTCCACCACGCAATAGCATAATGGCCGTGGGTAGACTCCCAGCAGTGATTTAGTTTTATCTGTTAAAAGGTGAAATATTCTGATTCCCTAATTGCATCTTTTTTAAAAAAAAAGCTTCACTAATATTTTCCATTTAAATTAAGCTGTGATATAGCATGTCACTGTAACTTTTATGAAATACCGCTCTTTTTAGAAAAAAATCTGCAAAGTGTTTCCAATTAAATTAGCTAAGTGTTTTCCCCTTGTGTTTATTTCACCTCAGTTTTTTGTACAGTCTAACTGAGAAGATTGAGAACTGTTGTGAAACATTTTATTTTGCTTTGAGATTCAATTTTGAAGAAAATTGAAAACTGCATTACTTAAATGCTCTGTATTTTTATGTCCAAAACTTCTGTAGTTTTCTTCTTTTATGATTTAGGAAGCACTCAAGGGAGGGAAAAGATGGTTACCAACCATAACATATTTATCACTTTCCTGAAATCTGTGCTTCATAACTTCTTGTATACCCTGTGTAAAAATGGATGGAAGACCCACTGCTGAACAAAGTGCCTATTCGGGGGAGAGGTCTGAAAAAGGCTGTGAGCGTTGTCACCAGCCACTCCTATGGAAAGCCCATTTCAGTATACCCTATTCTGCAAAAGCACTTACAGACACATTAAACGTCAACCACAGAAGCAATTCTCCAATGCCTCGCTAAATCACAGCCTGAAAAGGCCTTCGAAGCTACAGATGTCTTCTTGGATGTTTTCAGGTGACAACTGGTGTCAAGGAAGCCTTGGGCAACTAGAAGAGAAAGCCACTGACTCCAGCGCCAGATCTAACACATGAATCGGACCTGCACCAGCTAAATCAAGATATCCCAGTTCTTTAAGCTCTTGCCCAGAACACACTTTCATATGAGGAGCAACTCTGTTAACAAGGTCACGTTATAGATGGACAACACAAAGCTGGCAGCTAACTTTTGTGTAGGTCTAAATTTATTGGCTTGATTTAAGTTTGATTGAGTTAATCTGAGTTGAAACACCAGAATGAAAAAAACAATCAATATTGAACTATTTAAGTGCACAGGAATTTGCAAGGAAATATGTAATCGCTAGTCAACTGTCAATATGTTTAATTTTTCATTTTCTTTTACAAAAATCCATTTTCTGATGCAATATCCAGTAAGTAGATTCTACTTCTACTTTGAAACACTTATGAAATGTTAAATGGGGAAAAGATCAACTTTTGAAAGAATATAGCTCTGCTAGCACAATTTACGCATCCACTTTTTCTCAGGAAACCACTTGACCTTTTAAAAACATACTGAAACTCACTATGTTGAAGAGATTAGATAAGGATATTATCATCTTTCCAGCTTTATGAATTCTAGTAGCTTCTCTAACACAAAGCACTAATGCATTATTAAAATATAATGCAATGGGCCATTTAAATTATTTTTATTTTTAAATGACAGTACTGAGAATGATGAAGTATTAAATAAACATCCAATTCTAAGCAGATAATACACTAACAGCTAAAGTATGCAGATGGTTTACTAATAAAATATAATGCATTCCAGTTTAATATTTTCAAGACAAAATTCAGGACTTTAAGAAGGAAAGACTACATCATTCCATCAATCCACTGTCCACCATCACCCATGAAAGTACTGCCATGGAATCAACAGATTAGATGGGAAAAGGAAACTGCCTGTTGTCCTTGCTTTTATTATTATTTATTATGTGCGTGGATTTGCCACTGCTTCCAAAATAGAACACAATTTATGAACAAACTTTCATGGCTGAGGCTGAAGTAAATCCAATTAAGATTAAAATATGTCTAGCTGCCAGGATGGACTGTTACCATCAATAAAGCACAAGGCTGAAACATGGTTCTGACAAAGATTGGAGTAACATCCCGTTTTGTTTTCTGTACAGAACACCCATGGTGGTCATATCCACAGAGCAATGGCAGATAAGGAGAGTGTACAGACAGCAGATTATTTTTGACAGACTCTTGCATCATGGCTCATCTCTCCAGCTCAGCTGGAAAAGCTGTACGCAGGCTTACTCCATAGAATGGTCTGTAACTAAAGTCAGCTACTGGAAAAAATACATGTAACAAACTGTGAGATATCAGATAGAATGGCCAAGCAAGCAGTTAACTAATAATCATTTCCCTAGCTACCAGGATTTATGGATGCATAAATATACAAAGCTGAGGAAGAGAAAGATAAATGATACATTTGGTTGGGATAATATTTTCAGTATTCTCTTTTTGCTCTTTTGCAAGCACATTCTCAGTTTAACGCAATAGGACTGACATGTTTAAGGCACTGCATAACTGCTGTTTAGCACAGTAATATTTCTGGACATAGAAATTATTTACGGATATAGAAATTATATCTGGAAACATTCTCTTTTCTGGTATGATTTGGTTAATTCCTGGAAAAGTATAGCTATATCTGCATTAAGAACACAATGCTAGCATAGCACTTAAATATTCTTATCTTGATAATACACTCCTAATATGGACATAGGTATAATCTGATCTCCATATCACAGAATATGAATATAGAGCCACTTGATCCTGTATTCAGCCATAAAACTATTGTTTGGTTAATTCATAACCTATAACAGGCTCAAACAAGTCTTCCAGGAAAGTATCTTCTCCTAACCTGATGACACACAGTAAAGAAAAAGTCTTTCAGCAGTGAATTCTAAGGCTCACTGTTGAAATCATGTGCTCCATTTCTTGCACGAATTTCTTAGTTCTGGTTATGGCTTTCTAGGAACAGATAAAGAGCGCTATGAGCATCTAGTGTTTTCTCCCCCTGAAAGCGCTTATACTGTAATCAACTCATGGTGTAGTTTTCTTTTTGACACTATAAATCAGTGGACATAGAACCTCTTTTGGGCTCTTGTTACACATCCTCCAATTTTTTTCCACAGAACCACAGGCCCCAGGTACAGACTTTGATACCTGCTCCAGAGCTGGCTTCAAAATGCGGTAAAGGGTGGTAAAATCCTCCCAATTCTTACTTCTTAGCTTCTGGTATGCACAAAGCAATTTTCATAAACTCCTTTGTTATAGTATCACATGATGTTTTACATGGAGCAACCAGAAAGATGAGACCCCGCAAGAGCCTTCTCAGATTTACACACATCCAAGGCATTGTCTGCGTTGCTGTAATCTTTGTTCTTTGCTTTCACCCACACCTTGGCACTTAGGGTTGCTTCATTCTATCTTTGTTTCAATCTTCCTGGGTTCCCAAGTGATCCTGTTCACACAATTTCCCTGCCCTTGCTACTATTTACCCCCCCCCCCCCNGTAACAGCCACACATCAGCAGTGATGACTTAATGCAGACTTCCAGGCCACTTATTTATAAGTGTTAGATATTTCTGAGCCCCATACAGAACCCTGTAAAACCACACTGGACATGTTTCCAGTCAATGAATGCTCCTCACTGCTAACTATTTGTTGTATGCAATATTGCATTTATTAGCTCAAGCTGACTAATGAAAAATTAACTATAATCACTGCTCATCACTTTCACAAAGAGTATCCATCAGCTTTGGGACTGACACTGAGATGCAGGGTGATATGCAGGGTCCCCAAAGTCCCTGCAACACCAAACACTGCAGTGCTGCACCTCTGTGGATGGTAATTTGGCTCACAAAGGATGATTTATACACACATGATACCTATGAGCACTAGAGAAGTTAAAAAAGGGAGGAGGAACCCTGAAACTGAGCCTGAAAGATACCTCTCCAAATCCTTCAAGTATACCTTATTCTACCACAGCTTTTTGGAACTGATGGTGCAACCATAGCACTGTATTCAGTCCAAGTTTGTATTTTAGTTTATACAAAAACAGACATGAATTTGCATGAGAGAGAACTACAGGACTAGGACCCCAAAGTGAGATGATCAAGAATCCTTTGATTGAAAATTGCTGAGGCAATTGCTGTGCTCTGAAAATGAGACCATATATTCAAGATTTAGCCCTATACTCAGCTGCAGTTAAACTTTCAGTACCATTTGTTCTTTTGAAAAGGGTGTATTTATTCTACTCTCCCCATTGCACAACTGTAATTTAAAAATTTTAAACTAGTAGTCTATTAATGCCTGTCAGTTCTATAAAACAGGAAAATCAAAATTGTCTTTACACATACCTAACCCTGACAACATTGTGTTTCATTTAGTTTTTTGATGTCCACTAAACTTGACGCTGCACCAGAAAGGCCATTTAACTCCTTAGAAACAGTCCACGGAGGAAAATAAACCATTCACATCTCAGTTAAACCAATTCGGAAAAGCAGAATTTCACTGCCTTTAATTCAGTTAACTTCTGCTTGTAAGGGGTTGAAATCAGGATGCCATTCACAATGTTTTGGGCTTCTGATACAGAGACGGATGTCCAATTTCTGCTTCAAATTTATTTGAAATGGTGTACGCAACAGAATCTGGCTCTTGTGAAGCTCACAAGGGTTCTGGGTTATATAAATCATACAAGCTTTTCGGTCTTTTTCTGACAGGTAAGATAGACTCCAAAAAAGACCCTCTCATTCAGCTACACCTTGCTAGGGTCAAGGTAACTCTTTGAACACTCCTGGAACACTCCGACCTTTCCTTTACAGGCATGATACAATACAGCAGTCCTGTAGAATTGGTTACGACCAAGCTGCCATTAATCAGAAATCCAAAGTATTAAAGAAAAAGTTATTTTGTGAGTGTGGACACTGCAGTTTCAAGATCTTTTCTTTTTGTAACCAACAGGGCTTAAGACTGCAGAAAGCTAGTCACAGAGCAGGGTGAAGAGACGAGTGTATGCCTTCTCTCCTGTGTTCCCCTGGTACAAAGGGGAGAAAGAGAGCCTAAAGTATGCATATATTCACACATTCAGAACAGAAACTATTCGTATCCTCCTGGATACCTGGGTAATGTGGTTCAGTCTCTTGAAAAATGTATCTAGGACAGAGCAGGTTGCTGTTTTCCCTGCTGCAGTATGAGTTATAGCAACTGCTTCTGGATTAGTTTAATGGAAGTTCTTATCCTGAAGACATAAAGTCCTATTCTGCTGTCACACCTCACAACACCAGTAAAATATATCTAGGGACACATGCAGAAATGTGCCCCAAATAAAAAAATACCTCATCTTCCGAGACCACCTCAAAACACAATAGCACCGCAGAGAAATTCATTTTGTTTTCCGGATGATAGATTGTCTGGTTGGAAAGCTCAACACCACATTGATTTGTTCTGTCCTGAGAAAGGCTCCCTTTTTAGCCTGAACTCAGGGTTGCGCCAGAAGCTAATGGAAACAAACTGCACCGCAGAAGGACCACACGGCAGAAGTACGCTATCGGACTCCTGCGTGCTCTATCGGCCACCGGCAGCATTAATACCAGCCTTAGAGCAAAAGCATGTGTGTGCCCACCAAGGCAGGCATCTAAAGCGAGGGGCGCAGTCACAACCGTACCAACTTAAGTGTTACACAAAAGGAATTTTGGTGAAGTCACTGGATATTGGTTTGACTCTGTGAGCGAGATGCTATGTAAAGTCCTGCGTAACCCTGACTGAGAGAGCTAGGAACCTATTCGAGGGCAGGTTGAAAGGAAAGACAAATAGAGATCTGGTGTTCAAAACTTTGCATTGACAACAAGGTCCTGCCATTGGGAAAGAAAAGAAGGATAAAAATTATCTTTTAAGACATCGACTCCATCACAGATACTAGCATGGTATTGTTAAGGAAGCTACCGAGTAGCTAAACTTCCTTGGTAAAGAATTTGATTGAATCGTTTTCTTTTTGACCAACACCACATTAATCCTCCATTTTGAGCTTATCCTACTACTTTGGATAAATTGTGGTACTGCAGAGTACATGGAAAACATATGTCAAACCAAATAAGAGCATACAAAAGAATCCCTACATATTGGCATTGTTTCATCTTTTGTGATCTGACTTTTACTGGGATTGTTAATAGATAATGTTCTTCCTGAAGAGGTGAATGGGACCAGCCGTAGCAGATTAGCCATGTCTCATGCTGAGATCTGTTTTCACTCTCACTTTCTTCCTCTGACTTGAATCCCCCCAGCTTGTGGTCTTCTTCAGAAACTTCAGAAATTCCATTTACATATCACCCTGTGCCTAATTACGCTAAGCAGGTATGGGCATCATCCTTTGCCCCAAGACACAAAAAGAACATATATCTGTTTCTTTCAGTACACCTTTTTCTGAATCACTGCTCATTTGACATTTTCTTTCTCCTCCTAAACTAGATGCATTGTGCCACCTTGCAGTATTTAACTGAAAGGTGTTATACCTTCTGTGATCAAGTAATGACAACCGTGCCACACATTTTATCAAGATCTGAATTTAATTACAGGATCTATCAAGTCGAAGAAGAGAAGAGCCTTTGTATTTCACCAGGATATCCAAGATGAAAAATAAAGGAAAAAAGAAAATCTGTCTGCAGACTTAGAGAAGCGTTATTATATAGCATTATCTGACAGAAAAACCTGATAAGCTGTCAAATTAAAAAGCTGATTTGGGAAACTTTACTGAAACCACTTTTTGAAAAGAGACTTACTGTAGTGTCTTGTTTGGGTATCACCTAGGCTCTTTATTTAAAGATGACAGCAGGATAGAGCAATTTCATAATCTCTCAAAGGGCAGCAGTGCTCTTTAAAAAAGATATTTCATTGACTTTGGATAAGCTGTAACAGAGGTTCACCCAAAGAGAATGGGAAAATAAATCACCATTTTTGTTAACATCAATCTTTTACATGAACAATAAAATTATACTGAAAGTGAGACCTAGATACATGCTGAAAAATACATTTAATCATAATCAAAGAGCTGAAAGAATCAGAAAAAGATGCAAGAAATCAGTCGTGCAATTACATGTTGGCAAAGGTATGGTAGCATGCTGGCCTAGTTACATCCATCACTTAACTACTGGTTTGTGGCTCAGTAACTAAGATTAATTTTTAATCTATTTTGATTCCTGTTAAATTAGTTTCTTGCATCTTACTACACTCTAGAGAACTTGCTGAAGTGAGTTTCACAGATTTCCTTGTCTTATTTTTAATTCTCTATGCCCTTATTTTACACACTGCTATAATGCCTTTTTTAATTCATATTATAACCAAACATAATTTTATGAATACAGGTAGTTATCAGCTTCCTGTAATACTCATTGAACATTTTGTGCAGTTGAAACAAACAAAAAACAATGCTATTTTAGCTTTGCTTTAGATAAATAATGAAAACAGCACAGAAAAGTTAATTGTAGGAAACATTTTGTGATTGAGTGATCATGAGTTCACTCAAATTGATACAAGGACAACTAAAAATAAGTCTGTAGATCAGATTCTTGATTTCAAAAGTGAAGGAAACCAGATTATGTAATCAGTCTGAGGGGTTGGACTCAGCCAGGAAGGACACTTGCAAATTCTTTAAGATAAAGTATTTAAAAAACCAAACCAAACCCCAAGACCACAAAACCCCCGCCTCACATATATGTGGACTTGCACCTGCAAGATTAAAAGAATACAAGGGGAGATCTATATGGCTGAATAACTACACTGTCATAGACTATATTATAGGAGGTTAAAAACCCAGACTTGCTCAGCAAAAAAAGCAGTGACTTCCAGAATTAGAAACAGAAATAAATAGACAAGTAAAGTTGCCAAACTCAAGCTCAAAGAATCTTTCAAAGAGTAAAATAAATTTAAAAGCCAGAGATTCTTAAGTGCTATAAATAAAAAGAGATCATGGAGAGAAGGGGAGTCACTTTGCAGTAAGGTTGATGATGATCCAAGGGAGCAGGTTGGACTGACTAACAGGAATGTGCCTATGAAAATGTAGACCTCCACAGCTCAGAAGAAAGAAACATACATATTCTTAATGAACTGTGGGGTCAGAAAGCAAGGAAGATGATCTTTATGCCAGAACTTAAAAATAACAAGCCAGGAGGTTTTAAATACAGCTACCCAATGGGGCATGCTACTTCTTGTATTAGAGAACAGAAAATGTAATAGCTTTACATGAGGAGGGGGAAAAGTGCCATCCAGTCACACTATTTAGTCTGACCTTAGCTGTACATGGTGCTTTAGAACAAATTCAAAAGGAAAGAATTAAAGACATAGAAGTGATTGGAAAATGAGATAAAATGCAAAACTTTACCAAATCATGTTAGACTAATCTAATAGCTGTATTTGATAAGTTAACTGATTTTCTAGATGAAGGAAATGAAGTATATCTAATTTATCTGGATTTCAGTAAAGCATTTGATATGATGCCATGTAGCAAATCATTGATTAACTGTGGAAAACAGAGCAGTATAAAAATTGTATGGAAAAGAGTTGAATAAAAAAGACACCAAGGGATAGCGTTGAACAAGAAAATTTTCCTCTCCTCCTTCCTCTCCCCATGTAGAGACTACAGCCTGATATCCTACTTCTGTATCTTTCGACAGGCTTCTGAATATAAAGGCTGCTTGTTTCAGGTCACACTCAAGGTGTCCATCTTTCCAGGATGCAAGGCCCTTCCAGGAAGACTGCATTGCAGTTGTCTTCTCCTTAATACTTTTGCTTCATTAAGATGTCCTTCCTCAGCTTCTTGGTGAATCATTCACACAGATGATAAACAGTCATTACTTATTGCGTTCAGACCTGCCAATGTGTCAACTATATCATATTTGGGCCCTCATTGTTCCCCACTATACTACCTATATATTTGAAAACTAAAAATTCGCAAGAGATAGTATGTCAGTCAGACGTATCTCCAAGTATTTTGGAGAGCTGATGCCATCTAATTGAATGGCTGGAAGATCCACGCGTGCTTAAGTCAAGCAAATATAATAAACTAAATGCTGAGTTCTACATTAAGTTAACGGAATGAATATTATGATGAGTTCCGAAACTGTGTTAAACAACTATGCCATAAGAGATACCACTGAGGCCACTGCAGGTATGTGAGGAAAATCAGTGGTTTTCCCTCAGGAAAACTACCAAGGCAGAACCCCTAAGAAAGTACCCAAGATGAATTCCAGGACCAGTCGTCTTTGGTATTTTCTTCATTCATCGCAGTATAAAATGTTGACCGCACAATGAAATCTGCAGCATAAAACTAGACATATTAGTAACTCTGAAGAGACTGCAGTCAAGAGGAACTGAGCCCTTCTGAGATAATAGAAGTGACACTAAAGCTTATACCACAAAGTGCAGGTCAGGCACTTAAGACAGAGGACTAGTCACCCCTTTTTTTACTATAAACTGGGATATTACAAGAGAGAATTCCTCAGGAAAGACATTCAGACATACTAGTCAGCTGCAGAATAATATTGAATCATCCAGTTTTGAGGTATGAAAATGGAAAATATCGTAGAATGCATCAGTGAAGGTAACTTTCAGCATTAATGTCTTCGTATGCCTTCACATGAGGTCCTAGTATTCTCACTATTGTCCATTTCCAGCCACATGTGGTTTTGAAAAATGAATTCAAAACAAAAAAGCCTCATAAGAAAGGCTATTATGATAAGCAGAGAAATAAGAAAACTATTTTGTAAAAAGACATACAAGAACAAAGTGGGATGAACTGGAAAGTGTTTGGACTGGAAACTGAAAGAAAATTTCTCAGCGCAGTTTTCTCCTGAGTTACCCTCTAAGAGAAGCAATTTATGCGAAGAAGCAGACTTAACCTAGTATGTTTTTCTTTCTCATTTCTTAAACTCTTCTACCACTAACCTAACTTTTAAATACACATAGGGAAAAAAAGAAATAAGAATGGGAAAAAACCAAAACCCCAAACCACTAATCCTTTAGAGGGGAAGCGGGACATTGATTTAAGTACAGTTCCATTTTCTTTAGCATTCTAAACATTCTCAGAACTTACTTATTTTCTGACTGCTAATGAAAATAATCCATGACCTGTTTACAGCATTAAACCTTTTCTTGAGCCTGTGCAATTCATTCAAAATATTTTCAATAAGAATTCAAATGATCTAACTGGTGTGCATTATCTTTCATGTATCGACCTTTCTTTCACTGTTATGATGCCTACCCAACAGAGCAAGTTGATTTTTTAACTTTGGGACAGTAATGAAAAACACTTTGATCAACTAAAACATTAAGCTAATGAAGATTTTAGAAAAACACTCAGCCTAGGAAAAATGCCAATAAATTGCATAAACCACTTAATTTTTCATTTTTAAATTTTAGAAGTGTAAAAATTTGGGTGTTTTAAATGCTTGTGTTTTAAAATATCTTTTTTTTAAAAAAAAACTTTCATTTTTCCTTTTCCCATTTTTTTTTCATTGCCTGTCAAAGGAAGAATGCTTTTTTTAAAAAAAAATTCTTCTCTAATCATCATCTTCTCTAGTAATCTTGAAATCTTCTCTAATACAGCCAGTATGTATGGTTTCTAACTTTTTTTTTAAAAAATCAGTGTTAATGAACATATAACTTAAGGTTTAAATGATCATACTTCCACTGAAAATCAATGGATTTACTCTGTCGATTTTCATTAGGTGGGAATCTGTGCTTCTGTTCTCCCTAAGCCAGATTCTGATCCATGAAAGAACTCTGCCTTTACAACCAGAGTTGGGTAATTTCTTGCTGAATTTTCACATATGGAACTTTACCAAAGACTTTGTGCAAGTACAAAAAAAAGTATATTAACTCATATTTATGCCATTCCCAGAGAGAGACCTCAGCACAAGTAGAACCCCAAGGGAGATGTGACTCCATGGACACATGAAAAGCCATAAAGAACATTGATGAGTTTTGCTTTACCAACTTGAGAGGATGAGACATTACTTGGTAAACAAGGAACTACTGAGTTAGCTGGTACTTTTCTTTCTTTTCTTATTAATGCCATGGACTAAAGATTTTAGACTGACATCTATAGCCTCATTTTATACATATGCATAAATTTGTACATAACGTGTTTGCTTGCACTGTATAATTCATCTTCTGCATATTCCCAGTCGGAAAGTTCCTGAAAAGTCCTCCTGTTCGTTCCAAACACTGTTATCTCCAAGGGAAGTAAAGTATTATGATAAGTCCTTGTTTCATTGGCACCACTGGTTTTTCACAGCAGGAAAATGACAAAACAGGAGACATTGGGCAGTATCTCTTTCACAGAAGCTTAATTACTGTGAACAAAACTTAAGTCTTTTCCATTGCATTTCCCTTCTGGGCAGAAAGGTAGTCTGTCTCTTGTCTTGAGGAATGTAGCCCCCACCAAGTAATGAGAGACTGCTCCAAGTTTGCTAGGTTTGCAGCTCATCAGAAGAGGGTGTTCTTTATATCCTCTATGTCCACCATCAGGATTGACTTATCAAGGTGACGGATCTGACTTTAAGAGTGTCAAAACTCTGACCATAGCAAAGGAAAGCACATGAGAGAGAACCAAGATGCATCCAAAGAAGGAAGCAAGAGAGAAAAAAGATGATGTGTTGCTGGACAAATGAATAAATAAATAAATAAGAGTCAGAAAACTTGTATTATTTCAGTGTGGGAAACACCCTGAAACTCCCATGTCCTAACAGCAGTGGCCAGGGAGGTTTGAAAAATTACCCTAAGGCAAATGCAAGGCAAGGCAAATACTGAGTGACCAATTACTTGTTAGGTTCCTACTTCACACCTTGACCATTATAATGTTGTATGGATGTGGTGATAACAGGCTGTCTGTCCATTTTATTAGAATATTCAAAAATATGTTTGTGAAAGAGTTCAGGATCTCTCCTGGCCACCACATTTATGCCTGAGAGGCAGATCTTTGATCCTCTTCAGATGTGGCAGTAGGGGCTTGAATTTGGAAGGTATTTCTAAGCTAATGGTATGGAAGTTAAACAACTATGTCGATTGCTTGGGAAATACTAATCCATTCTGGAGAAACAAATGTAATGACACAAATGTCTTCTGTTAATTTTATGGTCAATCTGAACACACAAAACCAAGACAAATTAATAGCACTTATCCTAAATAGGATACATGGCAATAGCTGGCTCTTAGCATTTATCTTAAAGTCAAGTGTATCCCATGAAAAGATAGCAGAGGCTTTGTCTATTTTCCAGAATACAGGGACCAAGAGGAGCATTTAAATGAGATGTCCTCTTCCCCTAGCCCTTGGATGTTCTGCAATAACAATCTCTAGCCCACAGATCCAGACAAAGTCCCTAAGACAACACGTGTGCTCTCAAATGTTTACTCTTATATGATAAAGCAAAAAGAACAAAACCAACATGCAGAAGAGAATTATTCTGTATTATACCAAAGTCCTAAGAGCTTCAGCTGCCAATGGCCGTATTGCAGAGGTATTTGGCATAACTTTAGCACTAACTTTAATGTCAGCCTGTGGTTTGATCTTCTGCCAACACACATGGACTCTCACATAGGTTCTTCTTTGGTGTGTATGCTCGATTGTAATTTATACACCCCCATCACAGAGATACATCTGTTCCAGTAACCTGGCAGTGTTTTGCACAATCTCTTCTGTGTGAACAAGGTATGTGAGATGCTCATGCTGCCAGATCTTGGTCTGTCAGACACATTCCCTGACCATGTCTGCTGACCCATGGGGTACGTGAGGATAGCTGCAACTCAGTTATGCTTTTCTAAGGCTGACCAGAGACCCAGGGATGACCAAGAGGGCATTATTTTAGATATTTGCCTACACCAGACTGTATCTTCCAGACTGCTGCAGGGTCCCAGGAACTGTGCAGTATTTTAAGTGGTCTGAACAGCTTTGAAACCATAGGCCAGTTGGCCAATATCTACCAGATCATCTTCTATCCAGAAAATTCTGCATCGATCTGATTTACGATGGAAGTCTTGAAGAGTAGGTTCCCGCTGGTAAAATGATTGGTTGCACCATGTTTTTTGAAAGAATCAGCATTGGGCAAACTCCCTTTGACTGCAGAAAGTGTAGAGTTATTCACAGAAAAGTGATTTTGAAAATCCTTCACAATAAATGGTGATTATTGCAGCTTTAGAAAGTCACCTAGCTGGTTCTGATATACTTCCCCAGACTAGTAAAATGCACACCCTTCACTACTAAGGAAGGAAAATTAGAAAATTGAGAAAAGTGTTTTTCTTGTTAAATAGATATGGTTTTGAGCACTGCTGTGAGAAATATTTTTTTTCCACCCATTTGATTTGATTTGAAACAGGTTTTCTTTCAGGTAAGGGAGAAAAGGTTGTTTCAAATTAAAAGAAATGCTTGTTCTCAGATTATCTAAATCCCCTATAAACACTGGGCAATCTTGACCTGAAAAGTCAGAACATTTTTTTAGAAAATACTGAAATTAATATTTTGACATTACTAAAACCAATTTCCTATTATTTTGTTTTTTCCTTTGGCCATAATTGTTAGTTCAGTTTGACCCAAACTAACAAGTCCTTTGGTTTCCTACCATAAATCAGTTCTTGGCAAATCTACATTTCAGTGCAAAATTATTACCTAACTGTAATTACAATGCGAGCTTGCAGCCCAGAAGGCCAAACTGTATCTGGGACTGCATCAAAAGCAGTGTGGCCAGCAGGTCAAGGGAGGTGATTCTCCCCCTCTACTCCACGCTCATCAGAACCCACCTGGAGTACTGTGTCCAGCTCTGGAGCCCCCAACATAAGAAGTATATGGACCTGTTGGAGTCGGTCCAGATGAGGACCACAAAGATGGTCAGAGGGCTGGAGCACTTCTCCTACAAAGACAGGCTGAGAGAGTTGGGTTGTTCAGTCTGGAGAAGAAAAGGCTCCGGGGAGACCTTATAGTGGCCTGCCAGTACCTAAAGAGGGCTTATGGGAAAGATGGGGGGATTCTTTATCAGGGAGTGCAACAATAGGACGAGGGATAATTGTTTAAAACTGGAAGAGGGTAGATTTAGATTAGATATTAGGAAGAAATTCTTTACTGTCAGGGCAGCGAGACACTAAAAGAGGTTGCCCTGGGAAGTTGTGGATGCCCCATCCCTGGAAGTGTTCAAGGCCAGGCTGGATGGGGCTTTGAACAAACTTGGTCTAGTAGGAAGTGCCCCTGCCCATGGCAGGGGGGTTGGAACTAGATGGTCTTCAAGATTCCTTCCAACAGAAACCATTCTATGATTCTACAAGAGCAGCCTGTTCACAGTAGAAGCTGAAGTGACCACTATGGTGCAGTCCCATTGCCTCAACATTGCCAGCTCGGCAATTTAAAACTAAGTTGTGAAGCAGACGAGATAAGCCATGAGGAGTAGAAAGGATCTGCATGAAAAATGGGGCTAGTCTATTGATTAGGAACTCTGACTACACAGTCAGCAGTTTTCTCATTCCTGTTGAATATGATCGAAAATTAGGCTGCATCCAGATAAGTTAATGGGAAATCACTAGGTGAAAAAGAGGCCAAGGTGAAATATTAAAGTTCCTGGGGAGGGTGCAGAGGGATGATAATCATTCAGTAAAGAGACATAACATTGAATTTAGTTAAGAAAGATGGAATATGCAAATCCAGTACAGATCTGGGCATCTTAGTCAGCTATCAAAAAACTACAATACGTCATTCTGAATCAGAGGGCTAGCTGCCAGCCACTGACACAGCGAGGAAGTGGGAAAACAGGACAAACATTTAATAAAGGTCATAAATTGATTTGTGCATTCTCATAGCTCTAGCATTACACTCAGAGAAACACCAAGAGAGAAACTTCAGAGTAAAAAAAAAAAAGAAACCAAAAAACCCAAACACCTCTGTTTTGGAAAATCATCCGGCCATTTCAGGACACTGAAATCGTCTAGGACTAAAACACATTTCCCCCCC
>VZSF01007300.1:723997-882478 GCA_013398295.1 Chionis minor
GGATCAAGAACGTTGTACGAGAGAAACATACTAGATCCTACTCACCTTCCAGGGTCATTTCTGCATTTTACGCAGCTCTAGGATAAAACAGACAAAGCAACCGCGGAAACCCTATGAAGCATTGCCATACGATACTCTTGCAAGATGTCTACCTCTCTGACTGCTCATAAAGCAATTATTAGAGAATCACGTCTGCTGCACCAGCTAGAAAACCCTTTGCAAGAGCACTGAACTCTGAGCAGCTCCGGAGACCCAAGACTGAGTTCAGACTCCCCGCAAATCCCACACAGACTGGCAGCAATCAGGGCTGCAGCTGTTTTTCAAAAGGTGCTCGCTTTGAGTATCAACTGGGGTGCCCACAGCATCCTCCCAGCAAGTGATGCAACACCAACTGTTGTTGGGCCTTGGGTCCCATTCTCTACAGCAGTTAGATGGGGCTGTATAAAGGCTGCACAGGCAATGAAACTGGAAAATCCTGAGCCTCTGACCAGAAACTCCTCTCAGAAAATCTTCACCCAGTATTTTGAGATGCTGATCACAAACAAGCAATGTCTTGTAGTCAGACACTGCAACCAGAAGTGTAATTTGGAGTATAGTATTTCCTTGCAATGAAAGGAAAATTAGTCAGTTGGTATGCTTTAGGCCACCAACTGATATTTTTTTTTATATTATTTTATTATTCAGTAAAGGAAATCCAGCGTATTTAAGAATAGCAAGCTTACTAATGAAGCTGCTAGTCTTGATTCTGTTCTTAATTTAAAAAAACCCAACAAACCAAACCAAACCAAACCAAGCAGAAGTAGGAAAGATGTCAATTCAGGAAACAGGCACAAAGCAAAATGAATACTCTTCCTAGCACTGAACTGAAAGCTAATGAACCCTCATTCATGTGATCAGGATCAAATTCAGTCCATATTGTACAACTGCAACGTGTCCTCCATCCAAAACACGAGCAAAAAGCAAGTTAGCTGGTTAACCAGTACTGCCAGGTACCACTGTCAGTCCTTAAAACAGCAACAGCAGAAGGATATCTAAATTAGATGCAGCAGCATTTCCCAAACTGTGTTGTCTAATATTGCTAAGATGTTACTTTTAGAACTGTAATGACAGTGGTAGCTTTGAATGTGGTGCCATTAATGTCTTCAGAGCAGTATCAACCTTGCTCAAAGGCAGCCCAGTCTTCAGGACAAGCCTGCGTCTTTTCTAAAGGGTATGTCAATATCAGTCTGTAAAGAAACTAGTGTTTAAAAAGGGTTTAAATGAAGAGTGGCAGACCTGATGGAGCAGCATGGAAATATAACAGAAAGGTACGGTTAGGTGCTCTCGTGCTGGGAAGGGAGAAGAGACAGAAGGTGAGAAGGGGGAGGATGGATTTCAAAAGCGATGCTATGGCATACATGAGCCATAAAATATTATTATGGGAAATGTAAAGAAAATTAAAGGCCAACAACACTCTTGGAAGATCCAGCAATAAAGCAAGCCAAGGGACTCTTGTCCCAGCTGTACATCAGCTGATGAAGCAACTGGAAATGCCCTGAAATGCAGCGTGCGCATAGATTGCTACAGCAAGCTCGAGAAGCTCTAATTTTTTGTTTTCCTTTTTCGAAGAAAACATACAACTTCCTTCCACTCCACTAATCTCATCCTAAGGAAATCACTCTATTTTCTAAATTGATCTATGTTCAGTAGAAACAAATTCTGTGTGCCACTATCTTCAGAATTCAATTGCAGTTTGTCCTTGTTGTAGCCACTTTGTATTTTCATGAAGAAACAGAACAGAGAAGAAAAATATTTTCATGCTTATCATTTAGGTAAAAAACAAAAGAAACAAAAAGCCCACCCCAAACCTGTTTTTTCCATTCTTCTACATAAGACTTGAACAGAAACTAAGACACACCCCTCCCCAGCTTCCACCATCTTATCTCAGCTACCATTCACCAAATTTTGCAAAAGTTAGAAAACAGAGGGGACACAGAGAGAACAGGAATATCTGAAAGATCACAGGACATATTTCATTCAGTATCCCCCTTTCCATCAAAAATTTATTACCTCTCACAGATGTGTCTAACTTAAAGACATTAATTGTTTCTAATCGCCAGAACTGTCACTCATTCATTACGCACTAGTATGCAGGTGGCTTTTTTAACAACTACTGCTCTACATAATTTGCAATGCATACTTTCATTTTTATTTTATTTTAAATTGCATATTATTTCCAAGAAATGATCTGAAGGGATATATTTCACCTGTGGATTTTTTTTTTTTTTCTTATTTTTTAAAAAGTCAGGTGAACAGCTGGACTATAACTCAAACACCACCACCATAAAAAAAACCCCCAAACCACCAACCCCTAACTACTAAAAATTAGTAGAGGGAATGGCTTATGCGTTCCTTATTAGTGAAACATACCATCTCACTCCACCCCAAAAATAAAGAATTTTCTACTTTTAA
Organism: Chionis minor; assembly: GCA_013398295.1. NCBI lineage: Eukaryota > Metazoa > Chordata > Aves > Charadriiformes > Chionidae > Chionis > Chionis minor. Next base: position 726,449 of record VZSF01007300.1, read on the forward strand.
ACAGATCAGTCAGAACTGTCATTTATGTAACAGCAAATATGCAAACCAGAATACCTTTCACTTACATCTCTGGATTTGCTGCCTTTTGTTTAATAATATAAACACACACACCAACTGTTAACAGATAACATGCAGATTTGTAAGTTACCATTAACGGCTCAGTAGTCCTATTCAATAAGAAAGGGATTGCGTATCTGAAAAACCTGTTGCCTTTAAAAATGAATAAAATTAGTAACACAGTAATCTTCAGTGCATGGCATTTGCATAAAATTAGATATGGGCCTGACCAAGGCAACTCTGTATTCACACCAGCGGTCCTGTTCAAGTAACCAGCATCACTTGCATAAGTAATATCCTATAGTTTGCATTTTAAGTTAAGGCATCTTAATTTGGTTGGTTGGTTGGTTGGTTGTACAGCTGATAACTAGTACACCTTTTGGTTTACGCCTGCTGGAACACTTCTGCTAAATTCGTAAGCTTCGGACTGCTTTAGTAAAAACTTGTAAGTAAAAGAACACAGACAACCTTTTCCGCAGTAAATGTTTTACCCCATCATTTGGAGATCGATTTGGGAGTCACTTTACTGTGTAGCTTTTGTCAAAGCCTTTTTTCCCCCTAAAACAACAATCCAATAAAAACAAATGAAAACAAGAAACAAAACCAATATTTCATGCCTTGATAACTGTATTTTCCCACTTCCAATAACAACTTGAATTTGAGCTTTTAAACTCACTTAGGAAATGCCATCATCATAAACTGCATATTGCTTAGGACTCTTTAACTACTTAATAAGCTACTAAAACCCTGTGAAGGAGCTGAGGTTGTATTAGAAGAGAAGCAAAATGAGCCAAACTCCACGCAGCCCCCACCCTCTTACTCACGAGCGTTTGTGTAAGCCCTTACCTGCTGGGTAACGTTCAATAACTGGCCAGTTGTCCACCTGTAATGTGGCATTGCCACCACTTCTTGTGAATCGTACTACATGGTATTTTCCATCATTAATGATTGCGTTGATCTCTTCAATAGAGATGTCATCAGTTCCAACATTAAATTTAACTCCAATTTTTCCCTGGTGCTGTATATTTAAAAAAAAAAAAAAAAAAAGGGAAGAAGAAGAAAAAGAAGAACTAATTAAGAGTTGTTTTAGCAAGAAATAGAGACAGCGTGTCATACAGGGAAAGATTTCTAACAACATCTTCCCTCCTCAGATGTAACTTCTGAAGGCTTGCATGTGGCAGTGACAAGCCTCCTGACAGCTCAGTAAGTCTGGGACGTCTCTTTGATGGATAATTGATATTCCTAATGAGCTATTTCACCAAATTGAGTTCTCTCCTTTTCCAAGAGATTCAGACCAAGATGAAGAGGGGGGGAGGGGGAAGAAAGCTTGCTTTCTTTGCCCCCTCCCTCACCTCCATGAGAATTAACACCATTTTTCCTTTCAGGCTTTCAAAATGGAAAGCCTTGCAGTATCACTTGGAAGAGGTACAAGGGTTTTCTGGCTATAAAAGCCAAGCCCAGCCCTGCACCGCCTTTCTCCAAACACCTCATTCATTCCCAGCATCTTCACACATGATAACAAAGGAGGAAACTTTTTTTTTCCTTAATGGAGAGGTTTTGTGTCACATTGTCTACTTCTGAATCATTAGGACAAGAACAGACCGATTGACTAACAACGACTTTCCTGATCAGAGCCAGAGAAGAGTAGAAGGCTTCTGTGACACAGGGACAGCATCTTGTTCCCACTAAGGACCAAGACACTGATTTTCCTGCTGGGATTTCCCTGGAAACTCCTGTGCCTGAGTGTGCCTAGGGCTAAAGGGACTTTCCACACACATTCAGACTTCGGACCAAGGTTGTAGATTTTCCAGATGACTCTGATATTGGCACGTTTTCATTTTTATTGTCTTTTAATTATTAAGATGTTCACTCTAATGAGACATTTACATTATAACAAAGTCTTAACATCTACTAAAAGTTTAACTTAAGGGGTTTGTGGGGTTTTTTTTTACTCTTATAAAAATCAATTGTACTCCTGAATAAGGGTATTTATTAAATTGAGGAGAAAAAGACAAAAGCACTGCACAGTATGAGATTGGGCATAATAAGTGGCAATTCTATGTGAAATTTCATATCATTGGTACTGGTACACCCTTCTTAAAAGTTAAAGAACTTCTTAAAGTTTTTACACTACCAGATGAAACGCCATGAAATATTTCAGTGTGTACCTCTTGGGCCATTCACGTCAATCTTTCCAGAACCAGCTTCACCCCTCCTGCACAGATTTTTGTGTCTGCTCCCTCTTACTACCTTGGCACCGTTCCCTGTACTGACTGTATCCTAGAGCTCCTCATCTCTGGAAGTCTCCCAAATGAGGAACTAAGAAATTCCTCCACTTTATTTTATTCTCTGTTTAAATACCTGACTTCGTTTTCCAATAGTGCTTGCGTATTCCAGTTACACAGTTGAGCAGCTGCTGAACATGTTTGGAGAAAGTCCCTCAATGTCTTGGCACTACACTATCACCTCCGCAGCTATGATCTTTTTTAAAACAATAAAAGGACCATTCCCTGCTGAAATTTGCAGAATGACTCTGAAAAGTATTTTTTTTTTAATTTGCTCAGTTGCTTAAATAATGTTCTAAACATTTCTCTTTTTTCCTTGCCAATTGTTTTAATATTTCTCTATTGGTCCTACCTTTCCATGACTCTAGGGTGTCAACCCACCTCATCCAGCACACGCTGACCTTCTTTTGCCTCTTGTGTGAGTTGCAGAGCAATCTCCCAGTTATCTTGGGAGAATGACTGTAGCTCTGCTTTATTTCAACTGGTTCAACTATGACTCAGAATAGATTTTACTCATTTTCTCCCATGGATGCAGTAGCTTATTTGCTTCACCTGCTTCATTCATGTGCTTACTCTCTTTAAACACAAATGTATACAAAGAAATATAACATTGTCCTGCCTCTAAAGCAATCTCTTTTACTAATTTATGAAAGGCAGAAAAACAGCATGTAATGATAATGGCACATGCACCTTTTCACAGTGCTTTCAAGAAATCAAAGCCTTTGAGGATTAAAAAACCTGCCTAATTTTACAGTGATTCATAATTATACTATTCATAACCTACACTCCACATACTTGCTTTCCTATTTGCTATATATATATATATGTATACACATACATTATTTTAGATCAAAAAATGACAAGGAAAACCAAACACCTTTCAGTGAATAGGACAGGTGCACACAAAATGAAGTGGCATAAAAGGCAAATATATCTGCATGCTTTTCCAAAATAAGAGAATGTGGTGCTGCAATGGTTACCAGTGTACCATTTGTAAATGGCCAGGTATTGGCAAGTGAAACAAATGCTTTAGAGACTTGAAGGCAGACCTTTACCCTTGCTTGATACACATATACTTTTTAGTGAAAAAAGCAAGTTTCCCCGACTTCCCCACATTTTACAGAAGTACTGTGCACAGACGCCAAGCATATAGCTGCAATGCAAATATCACCCTAATAGCTGATAACATATCATAGTGGGGTTTTCTGCTCTATTTCTAACATATTCATGTAGCTGAGAACATGAAAAACTCCATATTTAAAGGATACATTTCATTTTTTCCACACTTCTTCAGCACCTGTGGGCATTTCTGTAACCTCCTATAAAACAAGCAAATCTGGGTTTCAAGTTTAAGTCCTCCTTATTATATCCATATGTAAGTTTGACTACCGAACATCAGGCTGAACGTGATATGGACCTACAAGCCCACTGTGCGCAGCCCTTTAGAACCACAAAATAAAATGTGATGTGAAGACCTGACAGTACATGAGCCCAGCCAGACTGTGACACTACCACAAAGCAGTAAGTCGCCATGTGTCGGCTAAGTTGCAACAAGCACCTCTGTCTGTAGACAGTGGGGTTTTTAAGCCCTCACAGAATCATGCAGTAGTCTGACTCGCTGTACGCCTCCTTCACTGCAAGGCAACATAAGTCACATCATGTTTCCTTTGTCATCGGTTAAGTCCATGTGCACATGCAGTTATCGAGGATTAGATGATGTCCATAACTTGTTGAGGTGTCAGCCCTCAGCCCTGCGATGCTTAATATAACGGGCCTGTAGCCCATTCAGAAGAAACGCTTTTTATCATTCCTCCTTCTTTTTGGAGAAACATGACAGTGCAGAAAGTGAAGAGACCAATAAAACTAAATTACTATTTCCGCTTTGTCAGCCTCAGTTGCATAGTGCAGTAGTAGAAATTTTCCTTTATCGCTTGTTCTTTCCTAGTAATCTTGAAGTTATTCTTCCTATCAGAAACGGCCTCAGACGAATGCAGAATGAGATGTTCCCTCTTCAGCACCCCGATGATGGGCACGACAGAAACGTCTGTGCATTTCTAAGTATCACAATAAGTCAACCTTACTGTTGAATGTTATCCTTGCCAGTGACCTGAAATAGCACAGCATTTCAGACTTATATTTCTAGGAGGTTATGTTTGCCCACTAGCAGAGATGATCACTTCAGAGCTCCCCTGGCAAAAATCAGCTCTGTACACAGAGCCCGTAGAAGTCCACTGTGCTGTTTACAGTTCTTAGCCTGTGTTTTATTTTTCTCAGTCTCACCCAGTTGTAAGAGAACATAACGACGAAATCAATTCCTTTAGTGTCTTTATCTAATCTGAACTGGGAGGGCCACCAATAATAGAGTGGAGACATACAGGAGGTGGGACAGTCTCCAATATTATTTCAAGAGAGGCCAGAAGAGAGGACACACCTCCAGAAAAAGAGTGAAGCATTCCAAGAAGCAGTGAAAATACTGTTCTCTGTCTCTGGAAATTATTTTGAACTTCAAACCAGAAGGCACTATGAATGCTGCTACAACCATCACATCACCACCACTGCTCCCTGGGCACCTCAGCACCTCAATTCACCGACAGCCAAGCTAGGTGACACTCTGAGCCCCAACCAATCGCTCTTAGAAAAGCTAAACTTTTGGTTTGGAGGTGCTTTGGATGTGGAGCTCTTCTGTTTCTAAGGCCAGGGTGACTTTCTCTCCACAGTACCCACCCAGGCAGATAAGCTCATCTGGTGTTACCTGAAGTACCCCTACACGTCACTGCAAGGTGCCATGCGGGCTTCGTCTGCAGTGTAACCTCTGCTGTCCAGCCACTTGCAGGAGTCCAGGCTCACAGGGTAAGGATAAATATGTTAATGGCTTCAAAGTAGGTGGATAAAAACATGAGATACACACGTTTAGCTCCAATCCTACATTCCTAATGTGCTTGGAAACCTGAGGAGTTTTGATTGCTCAGACAGTATAGGAATGTGTACAGACGTGCATGTACCAAGCATTCCAAAACATTTTGTCTTCAAAAGCACTGGCAGCTACTATTGCAATCCAGCAACTCCAGTGGAATATTTTCAGGCACGTTTTATGAATTGTGTACTCTAATTACTTCTGCCTTGGCTTTAACAGGCTTCTGATGAAGCACCGAGAATGCTGATAAACCCGAAAACCAAGCGAGAAACATGCGATGCACATCAAGCCAGCAGCTGACAGTGCAATTTGTTCCCTGTTGGACCCTAGTTCAGTGCTACCGGTCTGCCAACTCCAAATGCAGTAAAATCTATGCTAGTATAAAATATATATATCTATCTATCTCCAGAATAATGATATTTCCTATAGCATCAGCAAGGTTTTACTGCTCTCTGTAGTAATAATTCTGGAATCAGTCAAACATGACCGTGTGCAAATTTAGCCCAACAGTAGTTTTAGAAGAGACCACAGACAACCTAAGCTCATAATACTTACAACCTTTAACCACTTCCACAGAAAAGTAATAATACCGTGACTCCCACAGGTGAACAAACGGAGAAAAAAAATTCAAGTGTGCCAGCTTGCATCTTACAATGTCAGTCCCTGAGGCACAACTTTCTGGTGAATGCGATAACAAAGCCCTAGAACTAACTGATGGTTTACTTTGATTTTATTGCAGAATAAGTTTCTTGAGTTTTATTAAGAAGAGTGAGATAATTTTCACTCAAATGTAATCACAGACTAATATTCTCTATTATAGAAACGTATGCAAAATAATTAAAATAATTTCTGGTTTTCTGAATCCTGTAAAGAAATTCATTTGCAAAAGTAGTCCTGTTTCCTCAGGAAGTGTAGGGAGGGATACATAATGGACATTGAAATGGAAAGTTGAAAATACATTTCAACTCCAAGATTAATTGAGTAACTATGTGTATTTTATTCCAGTGATCCAACAATATTTCTGATAACTATGTAGTATCTTCCAGAGGAAAAGCTTCCTGGGAAAGACAGAAAAAAAACCAGACAACATCTGGGAAGAGTTCTTTGAATTAATCCATGTTTTATATTCAAATGCAAGAAGTTAACTCTCAGAATACGGGTTTTAAAATTCATCCTCTCAGGTAATATGTCATTAAACTAACCTCATAAGTGAATTTTTAATATATTTTTGTTACTGCTTTTCTCTGTGAGAAATGATTCAACCTTCTTTTTATCAACAGTAATCGAATCTTTTTACTTTTTAGTCAACTGCAAGACAACACACCATAGGCACAGGCATCCTTGTGTCATCCCTCATTTTGAGTATTTCCAGTCAGGTTTTGTGTCCCTTCATGAATTCAGACAGGTAACCATTTTTGGGGCTGGAGTATAACTTTCAGTATATCAGGGCTTGACATACTGCACAATATGTAGGAGGGGCTTGAAAACTCTATCAGAGCGCTAGCAGGCGAAGTTATCAGTCAGAGGTAAGCACTTCAAGCAAGAAAGCAAAGATTTTTGCTGATGTCTGATATGGTGCATCCACCCGGAATTCAGTCTTTGATAGAACTGGCATCTGACAAGCATGAAACTGCTTGGTTTCTCTTCCTTTTCCCCACACAAGCTGGAAATAAATAGCTACTGTGGAGAACAAAAAACCAAAACAACACAATACCAAATTTCTCCCTTTCCTAAGCTTAAGTGCGGAGACTGAGCTATTCTCGGTGTTCCTTCTTGCCGGTTCTCACCATTGATTTGCCGCTTTCCCAATATTTGCTTATTTCTTGAATCCACAGCTCTGTAGACTGTAGGTTATGAAAAAGTGGCACTTTTCATTTTAAAACAAGCTCCTAGTTCTGATAATTGTGCAGGAAGGCTTAAAACCCAGAGCCTGGCAGTCTACTGTAATGGCAGGCTAATAGAAAGAACTGAAAATCATGTTAAATCCCATGATTTTCAAATAACTGCTTGATTTTTTTTTTAACCTGGAAGCGTGACACTCTGTGCAAGTGACACTGATTTCATCACCCTCATATCAAATCTGAGCAACAGGCAGCAAAGTGGGCTTCCTCTCAATCCAGTCTCCGAGCAATTTTGACTGCTCCTTCTTCATCATTGGACCTGCTTCTGGAAAGATTTGTGCTCCTTTACTTGATTGTCAGTCCCCTGGTCGTCAAGACAGTGGGACTGGTAGGATGAACTGGCAATACTTAATTCCAAAATCCTCTGTAAGACCTTATCTACAGCTGACTGGTCTTTTTGAGCCTCCAGTATACAGCATGCTTGCATTCAGGAAGGTTTTTCATTACTTGAAGGATATCATTACTTGGCTTGAGCAGTGGCTGGAATCCAGATTTGACCCTTGGATTCCTGCAAGAAGCTCAGGGAGGTCTGTGGTACCTGTTTGCACACACCAATACAATGTGAAATGTGACCCTGGCAACAAAATGCTGCCTAACACCACACTAAGTTGATATTCATAGTATTCAGAGAGGAAGAATATTGTCTGCAGAGCCATAAATGTTACCTGTATTTCTTGCAGCGCCTGTGCATGCATGCTCACCTAAGTGCAAACCTAAGCACACCTTTCTCATCTATACCAAAATCCATCCAGAGCCAGTATAAGGCACTTGAAAAACAGATCTCTAATCATAAATATACAGCAACAAACCTTTTTTCACTCCCCTAATTTTGGGATCCTTACTCAGTTGTTTCATGAATTTTGTTAGAGACAAAGAAAGCATTTGCAACATATTTTGCTCTCACGTTTTACTCTGAAGCTCTGTAAGATCATTTCATAAACCTTTAAATGACCCCAGTTTCATGCCATCAAGTTATCCAGATTTTCTAAATCAATGCAGAAATAATAAAAATTCATTGTTCACCAGATGCCCCTGGTTGACATATAAGAAATAGCACTGTCACTGTAACAATATTAGGCATGCAAATACGTACAGATGCTACCAGAGCTACTGCTCTCTTAAATGTTGCTCTATAAAAATTATCAACTTCTAGCCTTAAACCAATAACCCTTAAAAGAGGTAAGTGAAATATGGGTGCAGCATCACACTAATTTACAACTGAGGTGTACCTGAAAAAAAAGCTACCAAAGTGTCTCACTAAGTGGAAGAAGTGACACATGACTTCAAATGGTTATTTTTTTTTTATGTCACAAAATGCCATATATGCAATGACAGAACAAAAAGCATGGAAAGAAGCTATTACAGAAGTTTTCACTGTCCCAGTGTTTCAGGGCAGGAAAAACTATTCTTTACTACCATGTAATAATGACTTACATCAGGTTCTGCTTTAAAATAATTGTCCTTACAGCCTGCTTTAAGTGTTGTTATAGCAATTCAATTTATACATAAAGCTCAGCAAGCAGAAAATGTAGAAATATTTATAAATCTACAATTCTGACACTTCTGCTCTCAGAATGCAGTTTTCCTGTTTAGTTTTAAACACTGTAATTCTCATGGCTATATATCATAGCTATATTATTTCAAGTTACTCTGATGATGAATTACTGAGACGATACAATTACCCTAACAACCAGCCCCCCAAAATGCAACAGTTATGGAAGACATATGGTGTAGAGCCCGCAGCAGCAGCATACTGCATCTTATTATCCACTCAGCATCATTACTGCAGTACACAAAATCAAATTTTTCTGAGAAAACACGCAGTAAAGAACAATTTAAGTAGTCAGCCCTTAACATGGTACTTTCTATCAAAACAGCATGTAGCACAGATGTGTCTTGACCTTGCCAGTGTCTCACCAAAGATTCCCAGTTATGGTGAGACGTATGGATGGGTTGAAGAGACTGCAGATGCTGTTATACCAAACAAAGCCTAACTGGAAGGAAAAGAAAGTCTTTTAACTACTAGCCAAGGTAACTCACATGCCTTGACTTTGTTCTGGCACACTTATTTTCCACACAGGCAAACATCTGTGAGCTTGTGCACCTCAAATATAGTAAGCCCAGCCTGAGGAATGGCATACTCATGGGGAGCACCAGCTACTCAAAATAACAAACACTGCTCCTCCCCACTCATACATCGACATGTGTTTCCAGACAGTCAGCACGAGCTTTGAAAATGAGGCTTGCTTTCCACTGTTTTGGTCATGTTTTTATAAAGAGGTGGTTAAAATACTGTTCCTGAGACTGAATACAATCATCCAAAGGTGTAAAGACACTCCTAGAAAAAAAAACAAGTAGCACCTTGATATTGGTACAATCTAATCCACACTGGAAATTGTGCTGGTTTAAGGGTATTGATTTCTGTGCTTAGAAAGGCTTCATAGAACTCTTCTGATAATTTGTGTATCTGAAACAAATCCAAAGTCAGAGTCAGTAGGAGGCATAACTGGGACCAGAAGCGAAGAATCAGCAAATTCTTCAGCAGGCTTTCATGCTAAATGATTAATAGCCATGTGATCAACACACATGCTCAAGAAAACACAAGTAATAAATTTTTGAGAGTCTGAGGCAAAGGGCTTTTCATATGAAAAACGTGTAGAGAATTATTAAAACCCAAAAATGGTATTAAGACACCCAGCTCCTATTGAACTTTAATGAAAACTGAACACCTACCTGCCATTCACACTATCATTCGATAAGCTTTCCTTTAATATTAATGACAGTCTTGAATATTTCCAGATGCCTTCCAAAGACACTGGGACAAAATACTTTTTAAACACAGTTTAAATGCAGACTTTGCATTCCTTTATTGTTCTGACTGTCTGTATACAAATGTGTTTCCAGAATTGTTTCCTAACCCTTCTTCGCTTGCTATGGGGTCTCCAATTGGAAACTACCTGTTCCTGACTCATCTTAACTGCAAAGTACTCATTATCAACATGGATTTACGTGAAAGAAAACTGGGGGGGTGGGAGGGAAACAAAAAAAAAACTGCAGTCCACAAAGTCATTTAAAAGTCAGGCATCTCAATAGTGGCCCTAGGTGAGTATTTTTGCCTCCTATCTGTAAAATGAAGAAAACATCATATTCTCACTTCAGAAGCTTACTGTATATCTGAAACAATTCATATCTGCAAAGCACTTAAGCAGAAGTAAAACAAAAAAACCCAACCAAACAAAAAAAATCGATTATTGGTCTATGAGACAAATGCACAATTGAAGTGAAAAAACCTCGCACAAGGAAACATTGCTATGCTATTACCTGACAGCAGAGCTACAACATGCCGCAGGTTGGGCTTGGACTCCCTGCAGAAAGACAACTCCTGGTATTGTCCCATTTTCTGAGCAGCCCTATCTTTTTCTTTTGCCAGCTTTCTCCCTCTTATCATCAAATGTAGTCACCCTACAGCAAGCTTTAATACCATGTATATTTTTCTCAATGGTCGTTTCTTTTATCTTACCTTTCTTCATCTTGAAGATCTTTCAGAATCAAAACCAATTTGACAATTTCCCTGCGTGCTGTGCTGAGATACGCAGTGCGGAGTAGCCTATTATCAATGCTACAAGAGAGCATCTCACTTCTTTTTATCACTTAATGCTGCAGAGCATGTAAAAATTCTTACACTGAATACATGTAGCACATGAAGTGATCAAACAGTGTTAGTTGACTGGACTGTGAAAGCCATCGGGTAGCTAGAAGGGGAAAGCAAAATCTGATAGCTACCTCTACGTTCTCCTCTGCTACCGCTGCTAACAGTCCCCAAGGTTTGAACGACATTGCTTTGGCATCTAAAAAAAAAACCAAGCCAAAACAAAAAAACCCCATCCTGTGGAAGAGAAGTCCACAAAGTACTGAAAGGGCTGTGCACAGGAAATCATTAGTGTTTGCGAACAGCTTCTGTAAGGAGGAAATCTTTGAAGGAAGCATTGCAAAATAGGGCAAGCACCTTCAACGATATGCTCTTCAAAGTGCAAGAAACTTGCAAATATATTTCATTGTATTTAGAAGAAACCTGCCAGATATCTGAAAAAGCCAACCCCAAGCAAATCAGACAAAATCAAACCAGAAGTTAACCCTCAGCAAGGGAGCTTTGCATATAAGAGAGCTCACTGCTGCCAAGCTCCGAACACCTTTCCGAAGCAGGAAAGAGTTATAAATGTTGGCGTCTTCATTGGAATGGTCAGCATCAGGCTTGAATGATGTCCAAATATATTATTTGTGTTCATAAACACAATGGTATTTAAAAAAATCCCTAACAGTAATAAATACTTGCTTTACAACATGTAGTGCAACAGCCATTAACAGCCAAAATTGCAAAATGCATCATTACCTTCAAACTGCACAAGGGAAAGGAACAATGTCTTCCTTTTATTTACAAATTCTTCACTTCTTACATCGTTTACAATAGACATTTACTACTGCTGGAGATTGCCACTTTGCAAATGGGGTCTGTTCAGCAACCAGCAATCAACTTTTTAGGGCATTATTCTAACCTCACTGGTAGTATCCTCCTGATTTCTGCCTTTAGTGCATTTACTTTCTTTTTGTGTTTTTTGTATACCTGGCAGATATTTACCTTTGAAAGTTAAAAGTCAGAACAACTTTTTTAACTCCACAGAAGTCAAGACCACTTTAGAAATAGTAACATGGTAAAACCAAGGCATCTCTCATTAGAGTTACTTGTCACTTTTTCAGAGCTTCTGCCTCTTACTGCTATTCTCACTTATTTCAGTGTGGAAGAGATGTGATGGTAAAATATTTGACAGACAGCTGCTGCAAACGATGTGCTTTTGCTATTTTTACTAGAATTCCGTCTTTACTAAGATCAAGGTTTTCCTTAAAAAAAGCTTAGTAGAAACCAGACATATAACTGTTTTCAATTTCATACTTCTACAGCTTTAATGTTAGTGAGGGACTTTTTTAAAAGGGGGGAAAAAAAAAAAGCAGGGGGGAATGGGATGCAGGATTTCACACACCTGAAGGCCCCCCGCTATAAATAGCTACCCTACAAACACATCCCCTCTGTGTAGCTCAGCCATTCCACCTAGCTGGCTGGCATATCTATGACTTGTGACATGCAAATCTTTGGTTTCTTGAAGGCTGTGAATAGCTTTGCTTCTATTTGGTCAGATTAGCCTTTGCAAATACATCAGGGTGGCAGGGAAGAGAATGGGTATCCCTAAAGGGAGGATAAAAAAAAACCAAACCACCACAGTCACTGGGAAAGGGATTCATGGACCTGTCGGATCAAGTCCCACTCTTCAGGCTTCCTAAAAACATAGCAGAGGAAAAAACTCTGCATCTTAAACAGCCTTCTGGGTAGCTTACGTTTGAAATGCCTTGTGCTCTGCTCCAGATGACCCCATGTCTCGCTTACTTTGCTAGCAACACAGAGGTGAGGTTTCCACACGGGTGAACTAACCACTCTTGAGCAATTTATTCAAGAGCGTTAGGCTCAAAATGGCTTTAGTGGAGCATCAGGCAAGCTAGGTGTGTGTGCACGCGTGTGTGGCTGCATGCACATACAGCCTTCACACATTCTTCTGCACTACACGCGGTAACTTTAGGGCTATGAAAAGCAAACCCTATTTCCTTTTCTCCCTTACTTTTCCAAATTGTTATTTATTCACAAAGTCTCGTTAAGCAGTAGTATCATTAGAGAACACCACGCACAAACTTTTTCACCTCAAGTGATGCCGCTTCTGCTTTCAATTGCCCACAGATTTCTTGGCTCTTTCACCACAGCAAAGGGCATTTGTGACTGACAGATGTCCCCAATAAGCATTCTCCCATTTCCTCTTTCAGCTCTGGACATCCCAGAGACCACTCAGGCAGAGCATCATGCAAGTACTATGCCCATCCTCCTGTGAAGAAACTCCACAACCTCCAGCATACAGAACAATACCACAAACAAGGAATCTACTGGAATCTTCCATTAAGCTCTACTTCTTATATTACAGGAGGACTTACTTTGCCTTCTAGATAATTATAATTATTTTCTGTGCTGCATCCCACACTCAGAAACTAAACTTGAGGTAGAGAGACAGGTACTGACAATCAAAACTTTTTCCACCTTCTTTCACCAATATAAATACATCATGATCTATACATGTATGTAGGTGCCTCTGTGTGTGTATATTTATGTAATATAAATGTTTTACATATGCATACATATATATATGAATGACAAGGTGAGATAGAACATCATACTGCACACACTCCATGTAGAGGGATAAGAATACAAAACATAACGAATATTTGCCATTAATGCTTAGTGAAAGGTGTTCAGGTACTAAGATGATGAGCAGAGTAGGACAATCATGGTAACCTGGGTTCTACGAGGATGATAATATTAAATAACAGTATTTGTAATCACCTCAAGGCAGAGACCTTCTTCTCTCATTTGCTGATAGGTGACATGCTTTTTTCCCTTTATAAGCAACAAATTACAGAATAGCAGGCTTTGCAGTTTTGTTCTTTGACTAATTTAACTAACACTTCTAATTTAAAATGTCTTCAGTGTATCAGTTTCAGTGTTGATGGATGTTTGCCTCCTGCAGAATACTATCAATTAAGAGGCTTTTTCTAACCATAAAAATAAAATAATGCTCTGTTTATTGTTAACAGAGAGACTAAACTATAATAGGGATTCCTGATTAATTACTTATCAAGGAGAATTGACCTTAATTCGGGTCAACTTCTATGGCAGACAGCTTAATTTATTCTTTAATTTCCGTGTGTGAACACAGAACAATTGATTCACAGCTCAATTCAAACTCTTCAATTGCATTTTTATTTTTTAAAGGAAAAAAGAAATAAAACCGGTATCTTTTGAAACCAGTATATCTGTTTGGAGTAAGACCCAACTGCCTTAAGTAACTAAAATTAATGTTTACTGGTTTTTACTCCTGTCACCCTGCCGAAACCATTCTTGCAGAGATAGCAGAACTAGTGGGATGTGGGCAGTTCTCTGACCCCTGGTATCCTTCAACTACCCAGTTCAGGTGCTGGTACCAGTGCAAGAGTGGAGCGCATCTCCTGACAGGCAAATATTCAGGCAGCCTATGCTGCGTTATCCCTTCAGTGCCATTCTCCCACTGTTTGGAAGAATAATTTTAAAGCAGCACAGATACGTTGACACAGCTAATTGCCATGCCTTTGACTGAAGCGCAGACAGCTCCCTAACTTTGTTCTCTGCAGATGTAACAAGTAAGAAGCAGTAAACTAAAACACTGTGCAATGTGCCTACTTAATAAAATAGCTAGGGGCGTGCATGTTCCACAGTCATTAATGAGACTGATATTCAGCACAGACAACCCCCAGGTATGCATATACGAGGAGCAGCTGTGGCATTAGAGAAGAATCAGGCTGCCAAACCTATCTAAGAAGCTGGGTAGATAATCAGAAAAATCCTGTGCTGAGATCCTGTCACAAGCTAGATGCTCACCTCTGCACACCCCAAGGGAGGGTAGCTGGATTCTGTTCCTTCTCATGTATCCTCATAACGATTTTTTCAAAAGACTAATTTCCTCAATAAATAAATAAATCTCCCCCTCTGACACACAGGTAAAATTATTGCCTTCGGAAGGGCCTCATGGATTCATTGCTTAAAACTACAAAACTCTCACTGCTTACTTTATTTACCTTTACGTACTACTTAGTACAGATATCAAGTAAGAAAAGGTTCTAGCATGACTCTTAGTAACTGGGATGGATAAAAATAGGAAAAAATAGACATGTTTTCCTTGTGAACAATTGTTTTGTTCCAAAAATTAATGAAACACAATGCAAAGCCACAGAATGCAACTCCTGCAGAGATGGCCTATGATCTGAGGTTGCTTTGAAAACTTTATATAAAAATAAATAAATGGGAAAAAAGCCCCATAACCAGCTATAAAGCACTTAGTGCCTTCACAGTTTTCTAATAAGGGAATACACCCAAAACCAAATACAATGAGGTAAACCTTCCATATTCAGCATCTAACTTCTTTGTCATTACTATCCCTGACGGACAATGGACTTAAGGTCTGTTGGACACAGAATCAAACAAGTAGTGCAGGAAGCAGTGCAGTAGGAGTGCCCTTTAACCTTCAAGATTTGGTTTGTGATTTGAGATATCAGAAATTGTTTTCTGACCATTTATAACCTGCTGACCATAAATCTACAATATGAGGTAGATTCCAATTACTAGTGAAGCCTTTTTACATCATGCTTACAGCCTAAAAAAGTCATTAAAACAACAACAAAAAAACCAAACCGCTAGGCAGTTCTTAATGTAGAAGACTTCAGACCTGATTTAGGAAACACTATACTCTTATCCCACACCATGTCATTGCAGGGTGGAGTACTTTCCATTCCAGCGAGCCCAGACGGTCCCACACTCAGCGATTCCTACCACCAGCCTCCACAACCATTCCAAAAGCAGGATCCAAAAGATGTCAAATGCCTTTTCTATACAGTCTCCTGCTTCCCCCCGACCCTGATTTCCTAGCCAACCTGAAGTTTTCAGGTTTCCTTATTTCTACTTTCTGTAGCACAGCCTGACAAAATAGCGATCCCACTCCAGATCTCCCTTGTTCCTGGAGAATAAGCTAGAAAAAAGGGAAATGTAATATGAAGGGTCAGGTCAGCATAACATGACAGTGACTTCAGGGATCTTTGAAACACATTAACGATTAAAATGTCAACACACTACAGGGTTCTAACACCGTCCATCCAGCCTGGTCCTAAACAGTTTTCCTATGAATCAGTGGCATTAAACTGTGAAATTAAGGCTTACTCTCTACTTGCCCCCATTCTTGTTTATATGTTTTGTAATCCACATACCATCTCCCACCCCCAAAGCACCTCCAAACATATTTTCCAAAGAGAATATGGTAAAACATGTGGTCATAAAAAGCACTATGCCTAACAGCTGTTTTTCTGCCCCCCTTGGGCAATCCTTTAGGGGTATTATTGTTAGTAATAATTTGCTTTGCTTTAAAAAGCAAGTAAGTGCAAAATAACAAATGCAAACATGGAGAAAATAATGTAGAAACATGTACTGAATGATTTTACAGGCTTCCAAAATCATTTTATATTATGCAGACTTAGAAGAACAATTCAACGTGGATATTGGCTGCAAAAAAAAAGTATTTTATACCTTTTTGCTGAAGCTATTCTGGTCGTAGCAAGCAGTTCTAACCAACCCAGTGAGCCAAATCATAAAGCTTCAGGCAGTCATGAAAAACTATTGATTTTTTTTTTTTTAAACCTTTCTTCAGCTGTAAATTTCTATTGATATGTGACAAAAATGTACAAGTGGCATTTGCTAGTATAGCCATTGTGGGAGAAGCCAAGATTGCAACTTCTCCGGCTAAGCCTCTCAGAACTTTAATGTGGTCAGCTTCAGATGGCTCCAGCTGATCTTGGATCAAATAAAACACAACACATATGTTTCCCAATAGCAATAATCAAAACTGAGGTTTTCAGATTTTGCTGGAAACAAAATTACAGCAAGAAGAAATGGGCTGGATATTTCTTTCTATTGATGGGAAACAGACTCCTAACAACCAAACGTGTGGATTTATTTTATTTTTTGAAGTTAGCTCATCTATCCCATGTTGTCAGATGATTAATACCTCTTTCCTCCCCCCTGAGTACTACGCAGAGCTGAGGGAACGTGATCCCTGCTTGCTGTGATCACTGTGTCTCCATTCCATAAGAGCAACGCCATTTCACTGCATTTGACACTGTCCCGCATGACATCCTGGTCTCCAAATTGGAGAGTCACGGGTTCGATGAATGGACCACTCGGTGGATAAGGAACTGGCTGGATGGCCGCACTCAAAGGGTTGTGGTTAATGGGTCAATGTCCACGTGGCGGCCAGTGACGAGTGGTGTCCCGCAAGGGTCAGTACTGGGACCAGTGCTATTTAACATCTTTGTTGGAGACATGGACAGTGGGATCGAGTGCACCCTCAGCAAGTTTGCCGATGACACCAAGCTCGGTGGCGCGGTTGACACACTGGAGGGAAGGGATGCCATCCAGAGGGACCTGGACAGGCTTGAGAGGTGGGCTAATGCAAATGGCATGAAGTTCAACCAAGCCAAGTGCAGAGTCCTACACCTGGGACGTGGCAATCCCAGGCATAAATACAGGCTGGGCAGAGAATGGCTGGAGAGCAGCCCTGAGGAGAAGGACTTGGGAGTGCTCATGGATGAGAAGCTCAACATGAGCCGGCAGTGCGCGCTGGCAGCCCAGAAAGCCAACCGTATCCTGGGTTGCATCAAAAGAAGCGTGGCCAGCAGGGCACGGGAGGTGATTCTCCCCCTCTACTCTGCGCTTGTGAGACCCCACCTGGAGTACTGTGTCCAGCTCTGGAGTCCTCAACATAGAAAGGACATGGAACTGTTGGAACAGGTCCAGCGAAGGGCCACTAAGATGATTAGAGGGATGGAGCACCTCTCCTATGAGGACAGGCTGAGAGAGCTGGGGCTGTTCAGCCTGGAGAAGAGAAGGCTCCGGGGAGACCTGATAGCAGCCTTTCAGTATCTGAAGGGAGCCTACAGGAGAGCTGGAGAGGGACTCTTTGTCAGGAAGTCTAGTGATAGGACAAGGGGTAATGGTTTTAAATTGGAAGAGGGGAGATTTAGATTAGATATTAGGAAGAAGTTCTTTACTGTGAGGGTGGTGAGGCACTGGAACAGGTTACCCAGGGAAGTTGTGGAGGCCCCATCCCTGGAAGTGTTTAAGGCCAGGCTGGATGGGGCTTTGAGCAACCTGCTCTAGTGAGAGGTGTCCCTGCCCATGGCAGGGGGGTTGGAACTTGATGATCTTTAAGGTCCCTTCCAACTCCAACCATTCTACGATTCTATGATTCTATGATTCAAAAGCTAGGTCAGGAGAGCGTGTATGAGTCTCTCTATTCTGGCTTTATTACCAAAGTTGTAATGGGCCCAGTTGTGATGTATTCAAGTGATACTTAGGAGCTGGGGGTTAGCAAGCTCTTCACACACCAAGAAGAGCTCAACCTGACTCGCCTGTTCGGAATCCCTGAGACTGTCAGAAGGTGAAGCACCGTGTCCCATATTAATTACATATCAGACAAGGCTTTTGTTCCCCCATCCTAAATAAGCTGTACTGAGAAACAGTGTTCAGACATAGAGCTTTCTCCGTGAGTTCTCCTTCACCAGAAAGTGATGGAGGTTCAGAGCAGCCCTCTCTTCCCATGCCCTGGCCCAATCCTTATGAAGCATCCTGTTGTTTTAACAGTTCAGAGCCCATTCCCTGAAAATTTAAGTACTACTATACAGCTGAAACAAACCGGCATGGCCAGGCTCAGTGCTTTGCCCCATGTGTGCACAGCCACAGAAACATGGGGCAGCCACAGTGCAAGCTGTTGAAAAGTCAGAGTTGTTCATGGTCTTCCCAGACAAGAGTTATAGCTGCGAGACACTTACCGTATTCCGGTCTGACAGAAGAATGGGCGGTGCAAGCCTGAGCTACGTGTTGCCTCTCCCTTCTCTAAAGAGAAGTCTTATTTATTTTCCCTCCCCGTAACAGCAAAAAAAAGAGCTCATTCCCATCAGAGCTTGGGGTCCTCTATGGACCATCAGGTGGGACAACCCATCAGTGAGCCTCTGCCAGTGCCTCTGGGATGACACCAACCTTTTCAGGTTGAAAGCGTCTGCAGTGCAGGTTGGGCCACTCTCTCCTGCACACAAAAGCTATAAAGATGGGGTAAGAAACTTTCAACAGTGACTGCAGCACTCAAATGCAAAGCTGCCAGCAGCTGGGGGCAGGTACAACACTGCAACCCAACTTTACTAATGCTCTTACCCATAGGAGCTAGAGTAGTTTGATTACATCTACCCATAATATAGTCACATTTCTGGCTGGCTATAAGATAGCTAGCATTCAGTCTCTCATCTTAAATATGCTGTTGAGAAAACAAGGGTGGGGGAGGTTCCATGAGTGCAAACTGATTGTGATTTCTAAAATTATGAGGAGGGAAACTTGGATAAATATTTCTTTTGCTGCCCATGTAACAAAATGAGATACAGAAATTATATTATCAGTTTCCAACCAAATGCAGCAAAACATAAAAGGACTGTGCATTTGACCAGTGCCTGATAATTCAGACACTCAATACATGAGAATAAATCAAGTCTGGATAGAGCCACACGGCAGCCTAAAGGATAAAAACCATTCACTGCAACTCAAACATTAGATAATTTCCTTCCAGACCTTCATGTTAGAGCACAGCACCTAAAAGAGAATAGAGATGGGAAGCTCCAAAGATTCCAGGAGCTTTGTAATGCTCTCCCTGAGACAGCAGTACCCTGGAGAGGCTGCACATTGCCCCACTTGCAGCTGCTGCTCACATCCCTTTCTAAGGGTGGAATGGACCAAATCCTATTCTTAATATTGTAATTCTTGAAAACAACTGTAGCACTCTGTCCACCTTCTAGAGTCGTACTCTGGAGAGTTTCTCCAGGTTTGTTACAGCAGCAAAGAGATGTAACACAGCGGTGAAGGGGGCTAACAAAGTGCACTGCCGTGATTTCCCCCTAACACTGGGTCACTGCTTTTCCCTGTTCTTCATATTACAAAGAAAAATACATAATGACATTGTGTGGGGTTTTTTTTTAAAAAAAAAAAAAAACCAAAAAACAAACCAACCACCTTTATCAGGCTTCAACTATATTCTTGCTGGCATCCCATTACAGCTTCTGTAGACCAGCAAACTGCTGGTATTTATTATTAAATGAAACTATGAAACTGAACCCCAAACCCTCAGGGGGAATACAGATAGGATGTATATGAAGTACTTGCCTGCACCTGCGAAGGCTTGTCTTACTGTTGCAGAGGATACAGAAAAAAGCAAAAGAGTCTCAGGGTTAGGAGACTCCCAGCTTAATACTTTTTTAGTGCCGTAGGTTACCACAGTCATTTCAATATCTCTGTTCTTTGGCTCATCTTTTGTACAACAGGGATAACATCTACGATGCTGGGGAAGATGCGAGGACATGGTGCTGCTCCCAAAAATATGATAACAAAACCCACAGAGATTGGCAAGAACATGAAGATCTTTCAAACACACGTCTTGGTCTGCAAAGTTCAAGTCAGGACACTTGGAAAAGAGATGATTTTTTGTGTGCCTTTGCACTTTTTCCTTTTATGCAGCAAAATCCTAAGTCTTTACCAAAGGAAATTTAAGCAGAGGCAAACTGTATATATTGATTAATCACATTCATATTATATTTGAACAACATTTCTGCCATCTCCTCTTTGAGATGGTATTTTTAGAGTTGGGGTAGGAGCATATTTAGATGGAAGGGAAAATACACAGAAGAAACGGCATCTGCAATCACATTTCCTGATTAGATCTTAGCAGAGCGCTCGCTGCCTGTCTTATTGCTACTGGTAAATATGGGGCAGAAAATGCCTTTGGTACTAACTTAGTCTCATGCTCCGTATCCCTGTCTTCTTTGCAAGTCAATAATGTGTATTTATAAGTATGGGAAGATAGGGTTCATAGGTATGAACTGGGTCTTGGGGTTTTTTTTCCTCAGCTATAAGTATAGGTCACAACTCCAGGTACAAAACCCCCTACTGTGCAAGGGAAAAAAATTAAATCAAAAGCTCATTGTTGTACATATGAGCCACCTTCATAATCTCTTCAGCAACTGTGTGGCTTTAAGGAACTACACAAAACAGTGAACACAAAGATGCAGAAAGATGCATTTGATCCCGGTTCATCTTGTTTGTATTTAAAAAAAAATGTTAAATTGTCTCTATTAAGAGGACATAGAGGTTATGAGAGGAAGTATCATGAAAATCTGCAGTAATCCAAGCTTAAAAATACCTTGTTAGTAGAAAGGGATCCAAAAGAAAACTTTGAGGATTTAAATGCCTCAATGAACAGTTACATTACTTCCATACCTTAACTTATTCACAGTATGTACTTGGGATAGATAAAAATAAACATTTCACTGAATATTCATTTGTTCAAAATATGGGTGGTCACTAAAATATAAAGAGGAAGGTTCAATTTTCTGAACTTCGGAATATCAAGAGTTTTGTTAGCAAAAAGGAGAGGATGTGAAGAAGCAACAATCAGCTTTATGACAGGCACTTCATTAACCCACATACTTTATAATTTGCTCACCGAACTATCTGCTTTTCCTTTCCTCTCAGCAGGAACATAAATAGCGAAGACTATCATGAGCCGTTATGCTACTAGAAGACTGTTAATCTTACCAAATATACCACAGAGCATTTACTGCTACATATTTATTTATTTAGATTTAGAGCGTGATTAAAGAGAAAACAAACCTGATATATCTTGAAGATGCATCTCGACTGATACCTAAATTGCAGCACTGCACTTCAATAAAACTCAACTGAGCTGGATAATTTAAAGAAACCAAGTGCTCTAGCCCTGCCAGCAGTTTCTGCACATATTATCAAGGTATTATCAAAAAATACGCTGCCGAGGAAGTATCAAGGATGAGATGAGACCAAGATGTGAGGGGATGGAAAGAGGAGATGGAGTGGGACTAGCAGAGCTCTTCCCTCCCAAGCAGCGGACAGGGAAATTTGGGTCCGAGCATGCATAGGGAGGGGATGATAAAGGAAGAGCTGAGACGAATCTGCGTGGCACAGCTCTCAATAGAAAGTTTTTGTTTGGGATCCGGCTGTGATTTTAACAGTCAGTTCTATCAGTTGGACTGAATCACCTTCAGCAAGAACGGGTGTAACCTCCTTCTCCTCCTCCTCCAAGAGGAGCCTTGCAATATGCTGGGACAAGTAAGACCACTTTCTACTGGAGAGGGGAGGCAGTTGGCGAGAGGGGAGTTGCAGGTATGTGCATACAAGAGGTAGAGAGTTGGGAAACAAAATAATTAACACTAAAAGAACGCTATTATTCAACCGCAAGAATAAAGGGCATTCAGCGGTGCAACCTCTTTGCTTTTTTCCTGTATTTATTTGTTATGGGTCTGAGCCAATGTCCCTCACAGTGGGAGATTTTTGATGGCCTCCGGTAGGCTTTGATGAGGTCCATATTTGCTCATTTGCACAATGTATTTATCTGCACCCCCGACTG
This sequence comes from Chionis minor, assembly GCA_013398295.1. Classification (NCBI taxonomy): domain Eukaryota; kingdom Metazoa; phylum Chordata; class Aves; order Charadriiformes; family Chionidae; genus Chionis; species Chionis minor. The sequence goes on from VZSF01007300.1 coordinate 748,758, forward strand.
CGTCGATCAGCATGTAGCAGCAAAGTCTGCTGAATGCTTTAAATAAACCCCCCACTTATTAAACAGTTCTAAACTCAGACTGAAAAAGCTTTATATAGCCAACATTACCTGAGTCATTCCTCTGGGAGAATTATGGACGGAATGTTGAGAAGACATTTCCAAAGTGCTTAAATGACTATTAATGGAAGCTGTGCTCCTAAGTTATTTAAGTGCTTTTGCAAGTCCCAAGCAAAACACAGCTCAGCAATGGGAATCACCAGCTGAACATTTCTGTTACGCTTATTTGAAAAACAGTGAGATAGAATCAAATTCAGTAAAAATGAAACGTTTCTGCTTTTACACCAGCGAACAACTGATTAAAGCGTCATGCAGCAGAATTCTGTATGCAGCACCATCTATTCACATGAGATTAAATACCTCCTTTAAGATCACTGCACTTCCACAGCTGCAGTATGCCAGGGGGCTTTATGAATTCTCAGTTTACTCCTCAGGTCCTCCTAACCTCATAAATATAGCCCAGTCTTCAGGTCACAACTCCATGGGAATGTGAAGAGCAGAAACACAGAAGGATGTCTTGGGCTGACTTTCCTAAAAGCCCACTATGGAATCAGGATGCCTCCCCAGATTTTCTATTCCACTACAGAGAAGTTACGGAAGCATGAAATCCTGGTCTGTGAATGGTGCTGGGTGAGGCATACATAGCACAGCTAAGACACTAGCGATTTTGTAACACAAGTTTAAGTAGTAGTACATCACTACACAGTTCAAAATAACGTTCAGTTTTTCAATTATCAAGCCTGGCCTTCCTTAAATACCTTTCCTGGAAAAAAATTGCTTCTTTCAAAACTACTACTTCTTGAAAGGACCTTATTTTCAATGTATGTTAGGTTCTGATGTATCAGCATTTTAACGCCCAAAAAACAGTCTGTCAGAAAATTTATGACTGGCTTTCCCCCCGACTCCCCTTCTGATTAAGCACATTTGCAGTTCGAATGTATCAAGCTGGCGATGCTGGGTTTATCTCATTAGAAAGAGCAAATCCTTTATGCATTACTGTTCACCAGGGTACATAGCTTTTAAAACATTGGTACAAGAACCACTGAGTGTCAGGCTGCAGAGAGGCAAGGCTTGTAGGGAGAGGAAATCTCTTGCCATTAGACCAACACCCCCCCCCCCCCAAAAAAAAAAAAAAAAGGGTTGGGGAGAGGGAGGAGAGGACAAACTTTCATACTGACAAGCCTCTCTTTAGGTATGAGCATCAAAAAGGAATGAAAAGAAGATAAATTGGCTTCCCCTATAAATCTTGCCTCTTTTGTAGCTTTACACGTGCCAACCATACTGCCGTTGTCACTGAGTTCCTGCGAGGCCTTTCGTTTGTAGAAGTCTTTTCTTTCACTAATTCCATTAAAAGGAAAGTTTCATACGTGAATATTTGATTGACACATTATTAGGAAAAGTATGAAAAAAGTAGAGCAGTGTCGCATTAAGCTCCCCTGCCACAGCCATCATCTTTCCCAGCGTATCTCTGTATCTTCCCAACACAGTGAAAAGGCAAAAGGAGAGAAAAGACTATGCTCATTAGGAAGAAAAATGGAAGCAGCTCTTCTGAGCACCCCATCTGCTGCCATCGTGTCAGAGACATCACATTTTACTGCTGTCACCAGCAGGTGCATGCAATTAGGTGACAGCAAAATGAACTATGGCTTCCCGGTGACTGTTTTGAGCAGATTTCAGACTGTTGGCAAGTGCACGATAACAGACTATGGGCATTTGCCTCTGAATAATTCCTGGAATTCGCATGAAAAATGTACAGGTGATTCATTTTGTTGCAGAAGACTACTGGAAGAAGCGACAGAGACAGCAACTGCAATGAAGCAGAGGATGACAGAGGGCATGGGACAGGCTCATTCAGAGTACTCTACTTATTATGAAGACAGCCAGGGCCAGCGTGTTCAATTCTGATCTCATTTACACTAATATCTCAGGACAATCAAGACCAAACCAGATATTTAGAAACACATGGATGGTATGTTGAAGGACTAGGGAGAACTTTTGGATCTTTTCTACTAATTTCAACTACTGTTACTGCTCAAGATTGGTGGCTAATTAAAAGAATGCTTAATTGTGTTAATACTCAATAAAAGTTCACCAATTTTCATGCAAGGGGAAAGGCGTAACACAAGGCTGAATCCTTTTGTATTGTGAATACCGTACAATCCAGTAACAACGCAGCTAGAAGTCTGTTTTTCCTGCACAGCCTGTAGTATTGCACAGGAAAATGAGAAAACACCAGTACAGCAGACAGAGCAAGGAAGGTTTTCCTGCAGGAACTTCTCCGAGTCAAAATCTAAGGGGAAGAAAGCCGTACTGCCCATGACTATTCATGCACAGCTCTGCTGTGAAACGCAAAGATGCCAAAAATGTCTCTAAAGGTGAAAACGTTCTTCCAACCAAAAGCTCCTTTCTGAGGGTTGTGTTTTTCCTTTGTACTTAATCCCCTGCGTTTACAGGATTCTATTCACACTTGCTGGGGAAGATTCCTTCCTTCCTTATCTGAATGTGACAATGAATCAAAAGTACCTTCTCTTCTGTTATCTAAGGTGATAATGGAGAATTGCAGTCTTGCCAGGGGCTGCGAGATGCCTTCGCAGTGCTCTCAGAAAATCATCACCCAAAACTAGAGCAAAGGCTAATTTTTCCATGTGAAAAAAAAATAAAAAAAATCTCTGCCTGGGGAATTATATTGAGGAGGACCCCAGCAATACAGAATATTCAACTGCATTCATTAGCTGCATCTGACTGTTAGGAATTTTCCCTACTGGTAGCCAATTCCTAAGAATGACTATTATTTTCTGAATGATAAGCTATTATTCGCCCGGTATGACAAAAGTGCTCCATTTCACTTCAGTAACTAACAATGGCAAAGCCATTTTTACGTCTGGCATAAGCCACTTGAATGGGATTAGTGCAGGACTGACGCGTGCCTGGGCAGCTTGCTTTAATTTAAGCCAGCATATAAATCTCATAATAACAGGGAATTGTTTGTTTCATAAGGCACAGCTTATTTTAAGAGTGATTACTTTAACAAAGCTACAGAGATTGTCTTCTTTCCCCCAGTCGAAAGTGTTAATGTTACCACTCGAGCAAAATTGTTTACCATGCAGATGTTTTCTCCTTAAGGAGAAAGGAGTATATCTTTTGAAAGCATATTGTATTCCATAATTGTATACAGCAAGTTAGGAAAACTGGGGCATTTTCAAATAGGGCAACGATGATGGAGCTGCCCTCTAAATCATATCTTAGAAGGATAAGTAATACCCTAAAATAACAAGAGCAGTTTCCAAAGCAAACGACAACTTGTTAGGTTATGCTTCTGAATTCTGCCATCTTATTGTGAATCTCACAATATCTGATCTTTTATTTTAGGAATTTAAGTATTAGAGTCGTGCTATGGGAAAATCTCAGCTTCATTTATTTAAAGTTATGTTGCCAGCTACGAAAAACACAGCGTATAGTTCAAGGCACCCGAGGAGGTGAAAAGGGTCAACGTTACTTTTTTGTAGAAACCATAATGTAATGATGCAACTGTCATAGTTCACGTGGTGAAATGCAATAAAGCACACACGATGCTTGAGGAAAACAAAGAATTAGCTATGAAGAAAGAAAAATTTGCACTAATAGGTGACTGAATTCACACTACTAATTCCTGCAGAATATAAGATACGATTTCCGATAACCAAACAGAAATGTGTCCAATTCCTTTATATGGATTAAATGTATTCCTCAATCAACAGACAGATTCAGTGCTGTTGCTACTGTTCACAACTTTATTAAGCAGCAATGCAACTACAGTCTTTAAAGGCAAGCTCAGAAAACACTGCACCAGACACATCGCCAGAAGTGACGCTGTTTTGGGAATGGGAAAGGGAAGGGGAAAAGCTGCTCTTCTCCACCTTGCCCCAGAATGAACTTAGGTAAACAGGCACAGGGGAAGAAGCATCAAGCATTGCACCACCTCCACATAGGCACCTTTTGTCTTTCCAGGTTCAAAACATGCTATTTGAGCACTTACCCAGTGCTCTGAGGCCCTATCCTATTAAAAATTTCCACACCAAAAATGCATGTCCAGGAACTTTCTCTTTTTGCAATAGCCCTTGCTGGTAAGTCGGAAGCTTGAAGCAGTGAGGAGCCTCATTAGTTAACTTTCTCAGCCTGTATTTGGTCCCCAGTCATTCAAATCAAGGAAAGGGTCTAAATCTAGGGCAGCTCTATGAACTGCCTATGCAAATTAGCTGCTCTGCCTGTAAACTAGGAACATGATTTTTATGTCCCACTACACCAATGTTAGTACCGCGGGAATACTCTGGGTCAGGACACAAATTCAGAGGGAAATAGCTCTTTGTTTCACTACGACCTGTGCCCGTGCGATAGCAAATAGGTGCCTGTGTGCACACAGCCACTGTGTCAGGCTGCAAAAAAATCCCCAACTTCACAGAAGACAGCACTTTGCACAATAACCACGTCTCCGAGACATAAAATGCTTTAATTAAATTGGGGCAGCTATGAGAAAAGCAGGCAAAGGCAGTATCAATGTTTTCTCATATGCAAAGATATTAGTGAAGATTCTGACTTCAGTAATATTTTTCAGCACAGCTGAGCTTTAAATTTAATGAGATCCTCATTTATATTCTGGAAAAAAGGAGAGAACAGTAAACTCTGTAGGTACTGAAAATGAGCGACAAATAACATTGAGGCAACCAAATAAAAACACAAACTGGCAACATCCATCCTTCTATTGTGCTCACTGGCCTTATTAAAAACCTAGTTGGAGCTGGTTTCATGGCAGCTCTATCCTGCAACCCTAACATGCCGTATCGATAATCTCCTTGCTCAGTAACAGCTGCAGGGATCCGTTTCGGAGTTATGGCTACAGGGACAGACACCCTGAGGGGCTGAGGAGCACAACCAGAGCCGGTGGCTGATAAAATATAAAGAAACGGCAGAGAAGAAACTGGTTTTTCCCTCTCCATCACCACTGCAGTTATACACGGGATTGCAGACTTTTTCAAAGGATGGCAAGAGCAAAGCAATAGAAACAACAGCAGAAAGGGTGGAGCGGGGGGTGGCTAAAGGCAGTACAAGCAATAAACTCCAATTTCATATGTTCGCCACCTAGCAAGTTTTTAAATATATGTCTTTTCGTCCTGTGATTTTAATATTACATTTGGCAAGTAGGCAAGCCAAGCAATCAAACAGTAATCTTTCTGCCCCACCTCGAGGAAAGATCAAGACAAGCTTTTTATTTCTTTTTAATTTTGCTTCTGTAATTTACATTCCTATAGATCTAGCAGAGCTTCCTCTGCTCCTAGTTCTTTTTTGGACCATTACTTGAGGCTGCAGATGCAATTCAAACAACAGAAACGAAAACAAGTATTGAAATGAGTTAAGAGAATTTTTTTAATTTAAAAAAATAAATAAACCCCAGAAATATTGCGGTTCCTTGGCTTGCTGCAGAAAACATTTCCAGCCCCCTGACAGCCCATACTTAATATCATATGCACAAAACAAGCCAATTGGAGTCCATATGTACAACTCCCTTTTTTTAGAATACATGCTTGTGTATCTCTCATCTGCAGGTAGCTCATTAACATTAATGACAATTATGTACCTGAAGAGAGAAGTTAAAGCATCAGTTAAGAAAGCTTCTGGTTCAGATACACTGGCTACTCTCCTGGCTGCCCTGAAGAAAGCATGAAGGAAAATTGCTAAACATATTTTGCTTCATTTCTTTAAGTTATAGTTGGCTGTAAATTGCATTTAATAAACCCATTATTCAAAGTCTTCTGAGAACATTCAAGCAGCAATAACGTTTACTATCCCAATGTACTGTGAGCTCTTATAAGAGAGCTTATAAGCCATGTATCTTACTGAAAGTCACTGGGCCAGCTCCACGGCCACGATTCTCATGAGCTTCCTTTTGTTCTGGCAATTAGGCCATCTGCCAGGAGCTGAAATGATTAGCAATAAAAAGAAATGCAATAGCTCTGCTTTCCAGTCTCTTCAGTCAGCCCTGGGTCCCTCAGCCACTGGGGGCACCATGAGAATCGGGTGAACAAAGAACAGTAACAGAAGACACGGTAAAAAAGGGGGAAATTTTATAGGAGCATTGTACGGCCAATATGAAAACAGAAAAAACAAACCCAGCTCGGTCTCAATGAGATTTCATTCAGAGCAACAACCAGGGATTTTGTCACATCCCTTTTACTGACGTCACATACCGCGGTCCTCGGTAGTGCCCACCAAACTTCGGCTCTTCTCTTGCTTGCTCAGTCAGGCATTTGATCAAAACTATTTCCTATTATCTATACATGCGTGCGTAGGCACACATGGATCACATTCTTGATTAAGGCATTTAAGCACTGCTGTGATTCAAATAATAATACTAATAATGGATTAACCAGCAGTGGACATCAGTGCAGCTGATGATCTTTAGCCTCCTGCCTTGAGCCTGCAGGAAATCAGAGGTCCTTGCCCGCAGCTGAAGCTGGGATGTGCAGAGAATGGAAATTCTGTTTGGCAAAGGAGTTTGGATTTTAGAGCTGTTGCTTAAAGCAGCATGAAACTCGCAAATTTTAAAATCTTCAGAGAGAAAGTAAACAAACCTAATACATTAAGACCAGTTTGATGGAACAGCATTTTCCAATGGGAAAATAATTTCATTAACCTTTCTTCCACTTAGCTGCAATATCAAAGAACATAATAGTATTGATGCTGCCAAATAATAATAATAATCTCTTTAAATGCCCTGGACAGTGTTGCTGAAAGCCAATGGGTACTAAAGTGAACTGCTGGTAATGTACGGCACAAAACAATCCCCACATTGCTCAGCAATTTCCTTTCACGATGCGAAAGTGGAAAGCTACCTTACTTGTAATATGAAAATTTTTAAAAGCCCAAAATGAATTCAGGTGTATAGTGAAGCAGGACATAAGCCCATATTCACCATCTCTTGCCTTATTACAGAAGACTGAGAAATGTTGAAGAGTGATAAATTTTCAGTGATTATAAATACAATTATTCACCAAAATTAGCTATAATTTAGCCATGGAAAAATGTTTATAGAACTGCCAGCTGATCCTTCAAGACAGTTACGTGCATGTGCTGTCCTACTGCCTCTTTGAAAAGAGGTTACAGAAAATTACATTCCTGCCTAACCTCCAGACATTATATTCTGTTATGCAATAAACAAACAGATGTTCTCATTTTTCATTTTTATCTTTAAGCACTAAGGTCCTCATGCCTCCTAAAATCATGAAACTCCTCTCCAGACATGGAGGGAATAGATACAGTAGATGATAAACCCAGAAATGGTCTCTTTTCTCTTTTAGTCACATAATATGTCTACAACATACTCAACCACCTTTCTGTCTTTCTAGTGCATTTAACTGAATGTTTCCTACCTACCTCTGGCAGCAACGTAAAAATATTGGTTTAAAGTAATCCAGTCCACAGAGTGAAGTCAAAGATGAATGTGGAATAAATAAAATGGCAGTAGTAGTAAACATAACCTTTATCGTATTCAGCACAATAACTTTTTCTCTCTTCATCAGTTAGCAGATGATTCAATAAACACATTAAAAGTGCAGAACCTGATTCTCAACAGACCTGGACTCCGCATGCACTTTTGCTTCTCATAACCAAAAGGCACATGCACCAAGGTAGCCTGTCAGACACCAGGATTTCACTCAAGGGTGTTTGTTGTTAAACAGGCAATCAAAGCCAGTGGTTAGAGAAAAGAAATTGCCAAACATCAGGCCTCACTCATTATGTCTAGCATCTCCCATGTGAAAGGATACAGTAGCTCTTAACCAGCAAAACACATTGCAACCAAGTGCAGAACAGATTGTACTTACAAAAGCACATTCTTGTTTTCTGGTATCTCTATAATTGACTGAGTAAAGTCAATTATAACACTCTATTTAACTCTTTTTTTGTAGAACACAAATATGAACTGTTTAAGAATCTAACAGAAAACAGTGTTAGGAGAAACAACCGCTCTATTTTCCAAACAAAATGCCACAAAATTTCCAAGGACAAGGGGTATGCCAAAATAAAAAACAAATAAGCAAAAAAATCGCTGTCAGAGATGAAGTGCTACTGGTTTAAAAGTGCCAGAGAGAAAAAGAAATATTGCAGCATATCATCAGTACAAAGTGCTTGACAAGCCTTGGTTGATGTTTCTTGAAGAAACTATAAAGAATTCGGAGATGAAGAAAGAAAAGTGTGGTGCTGCAGAACAGCATGTGTCAAAGTCCCAGTTATGGGTGGTTTGATCCAGGGGTATCTGGATACCACACTGCCCGCACTGCACACGTACTCCTCCACGATCCTCATCATCAGAGACATACCACCATTGCAGAGCTGCATCTTTTCAGATGAAGCTGAGAAAAAGCCCAAGTCGTAGTTACCATTCAAGAAAGACAAAGATGTTTAGAAAGCATGAAGAAATCTGAACCAGCCATCCAAACCCAAACGTATCTGAACACAGACTTCATCTAGAGGTTAGGACCAGAAAACTTGTAGAGGAAAAAAGAGCAGCACAAAAGCCTCCTGCAAGCCAACCACCGTGACTACTGTTGCTGAAGCAGATGTCGAGAGGCAGTTCAAGTTACAAACCAATGCCTGGTGTGACTCTATAAATCTTCAAACGTGCCTGTGAACTTCATAGTTTTAATCTAACCTAAACCAAAGCTTTACTATCTCCACCTGCAACAACGTGACTGATGTCAATGATACTATACAAAAGGAAGTTCAGACTGCAATCTTTATCCTAATCAATTATTTCTCCTAGGTTAAATCTCTCTCAAGTGTTCTCCCGCTCTCTTTTGCAGGCAAAGGTGTGTGATACTTCAGATCAACATCTCGCTTTGCCTCAGCCTTTGAGCCCACTTCATCCCTGAAACCATTCAGGGCTCCTGTGGAGACTTTAGTACTTTGAGACCCTGTTGCAGTGCTGATACTTTTCATCACCATTATACTGTTCCCACCATAACCCGCCAGCCACACAGCCGCTTAATTCGTCTTTACTCTCCATCTTCACTCATAAGGAGTTTTGCCTGGAAATTTCTTGAATTAGAGGTTATTTCACTCTTATCCCACATGTCCTGACTACCACTGGGAATGCATTAGAACGAGTGTGGATAATATGGTCTTCGCTGTCCAAAAATCCTACTACTCTCACATCTCATCTTTTATCTCTTTTTCTTCCAATGCAACTCTTTCCTAGATGCTACAGATCCTTCACTAGCATTTCCTAAAGTAGGAATATAAGATGAAGGAAGTATTTTCAACTAAAAGCCACCGTCAACATACATATTTGACAAATCTCACCAAAGTCGCTCATGGTCAAACCACTGGTTTCAACGGGCTTTTAGAGTCTACCTTTGGACTCCTGAACATGCAAAGACAAAGAAGTGGACAGGCTTGCTTTGCTTATTATACCTTATGTAGCTCTTATTAGCACTGTGACAAATCTGATCAAAAATGGAGATGAGTCTTTAGAACGATGCAGCAGTAGAAGAGCAATTAAAAGATACATCAGAGACAATTCCAACAGACCTGGCACCCTTGAGTATGAAACTAGGGTCACAGGTGTCCTTCTCCATGTACAGCTTAAGCTATCACAGCCTTTGTCTTTATGGTAGAGAACATATTGAGCCAACTCGGGGGAAGAAAAAAAAAAGGGACAAAGAGAGACTGAACACTCTCCTCTCCAGCAATCCTTCCTGTTTCTTAAGGCCATTTTCCCTGTGGGTAGAGTGGAAAAGCCACAGTGACTGGAGGAGAACAAAAACCAGAATGCAATTTCTTGTGGTCAGGAGAGTAGAAGCCTTTCAATTGCTACTGACAGCATGAATATACATTAGCCATTTATACATTCATAGACTTCAGCCACACAGTAGTTGAATGTCCCACTCTCATTCAAAAGATATCCTTCAGGCACAGAAATATCCTTATATTTTCATTTTTACATTGTGTATGTGGTTATATCATAAGTAAATGAAAATGGTAAGATGACATATTAATTATCATACGGAAAGCCCATAGCAAATTCAGTTTCAGACATGAGCTATTTTACTACGAGATCAGCCCTCTTTTCTATGATGCTGGTGTTAAAAATAAAAAATGAATCATAAAAAAAGACAAGCTAAACAAATCTTGCAGAAATTACTTCCTGTGCTCAGGTACACATCCACAAACTACAGTGCAATGCAGAAAAACCTCAGCTAGCTTTCAGTGAGCATCCCACCCGTGACTTCTCAGCTCAGTAAATCAACTTAAAGTGAGCTCCACAGTGCCACAATAGATTTCTCCTGACCTCCAAGCAGTACATTTACAACCCAGTTTGAATACTCTTTGTATCCCACACTGCAGTCATGAAAGTTGATATAATCCTTGAAAGCTTACCAAAAGCATTAAGAGACAGACGGTTATATTAGATAAGAAAAATAGATACAATAAATCCATTAAAAACATTCTCTCGTTTTGGAACCCAATGACTGTAGCAATTGGCTGTGGAATACACACCGAATACAAAACATGTTCTGCTCTTGGCTTCTAGTTTACCCAAAGGGGAAAAATAGGAAAGGAAAAAAACAATAGTATCTGATGTTTATTCAGGTATTCGCAGGGGAAGAATTGGGTGCTGGTGATCTCAGACCAGTTATAGTTGAACAGTGACTCTATCACAGTATCTGCTACTGGTTTTGATATTATTTGAGATACTGTTCACATGTCTGGGCATCTGAGCTAAGCAGACCACTGGAAAGTACAGCTGAAAGTTGCTTCCACTGAAGGCAGTATTCACTCAGATGTTTCAGGGCATCATTAAGTGCCAGCTAAGCTCAAGAAAATACTTCAGAAAACGCTAGCTAACCCTCCTCGGCCACCTAAGGCACCTCAGTTTGAAACAGACGTTTCCCAAGACAGTGAAAGTTGTGTTCACTTTCATCTCTGTCTTGGCTAGGATGACTATCAAGGGTGGTCACATTCACGTATTTTGAACTCAGATATGAAGCATATTGGCACTTTTAAGTCCTCTCTGGAGTCCTGTTTTCTAAGTATGCTCAACATTGTACCAAACCACTTAAGGAAAAAATACTAAGAGGATTTTTAGAAGAAATGGCAACAGTAGTTGGCAATTCCTCAACTTGGTGAGGACCAAGCCTGAACCTCCTAATGCTCCATCCATATCACTGCAGAAGAACAATTTGCAAAGGCAATTTTTAAGTGATCACACATTAAGGGGCTCACAGAGAAAGGCTCCCAACCTCCTAGTAGCTTTTTACTTTTTCAGGTAGTTAGTACTAGCCTTAAGTTTATTGCTGCTGCCCAGCTGCTGCAGCTATCTAAGCATGTCCTACACCCTCAGTTTTTCTGCTCCTCCCCAGTAGCTCTTGAGCATCTGAATTCAACATGACTACACTAAAGTCTTCTTTCACACCCCATTTTATAAACATCTTGCTCCAGGTGCCGGCCAGAGCTCAAACTGGGCTGCTACTGCTAAGACCTGTGCTACTGTGTAAAAGTTCTCATCACCCGCTCCCGCTCCCCTGTTCCTTCAGGGATGGCTGTGAAAGCTCACAGCATCTTAGAGCAAGGCTCAGTGCCTGGTCCCCTGCAGAAACTCCTGTCTGAAGACAGGAAAACTGGAAAACTATCTTTTAGATAACATCAAGAGACTTGGGGCAGGCAAGTCTAATCACAGAGCAATATCTGTTTACTTGGTGTTTGCAGTGTTTTGCACCTCTGTGTAGGAGTGTAGCACATATATGATTTTTCTAATTGGTTTTCAGTGAAATCATTCCACTGAGAATCAGCTCAGAGTACTTGCAGGAGGCTGGGGAGCTAGATCAGATAATAGAAATGCGACTCTGGCTCTCCAATTTTTGCACCTGCATTTTGAATACGTTCTTAGCTCCTGCTCGTTTTATAACTACATAATGGTTGAATGATGCTCTACTTACAGCCATTCTCATTTATTTATGTTGGCTCCAAATTACCCAAAAGTTGGATAAATAGAATGAAGTAGAGGGCTATTTTCCTTATGAATGGAATGAAAGAAGCAAGTGGAAGTGAAGTAGCCCTTGATTTTATTTTCCTACTTCTCCTTAGAGTCCATTTTGTGAAAGGCACAACTCAGAGTTATGAAATATCTTTGGGTCATTCCTCATTCAGGCTGAACTTGAGTACAACTTTAAATACAGTTGTTGTTTGTTGTTTGTTTTTTTTTTTAAACACATTAAATTTAAGAAACATGTTTTTAAGGCAGCTTTACTGCCATATTCTTCATTCCTGAAAGGAATGATTAGGGACAGAGCAGAACAGAGCTTGAAATGCAAAAAGGTAAAGCGATTCATCACGTGAGTGAGTTTGGGTAGTTCCAGCTCCTCAGCAAATCTGTCAAAGCCAAAGCATAAGGAAAAGTAAAATGGTAAAATGGTATAAAAACAACTTGTCTAAGGTCCCAGCCTTCTAACATTATCAAGAGAGGTTTAGGAAAAGAAAACTAAAGAAACAGACAGACTTTGAAACTAGCAAAAGTTTTTATTCTTGTGGTTGAAAAGGAAGAGATTCCTGGAGGTCAGCTCCGTGAAGGAAACTCAATTCACTGTTCAAGCCCATCACTTTCAAAGCTACAATCCAGCTCTTAAGAACCTGAAATAGTCAGCTGCTTCTGTGTAAATCACAGGGCAGGCAGTTTCTTTTAACACATTTCTTTCTTTACCCATTTATTGGTTTGGTGGCAGGCTGCTTAATGGCATAATGCCTTCAGTAAACAAGTAAATAAATAAATATATGCCAAACAAAAAAATGAAGGTAAAGAGATTTAAACATGATGCAAGAAGGGAAACGTAGATGATAAATGCTGGTGGCAAAAGGTGACTTTATTGAAATATTCAGTGAAATGAAAATAAGGCACTCAGTTCTGAGGAACAAAATGAAAAATGACTGGCAGGCAAACAGCTCACTTTTGCAACGGTAGCTCATTTGTGAACATTTCAGAAGCTCTTTTCTCTTTGCTTCTCCCAGTTATGCTTCTAGCCCAATAGTCACAAAGCTAATAATAAACATAAATGGACAACCCTGCCAAACGGAGAACACCACGCTAGAGGAGTGCAATACCCAGCACAGAAATGAAGAGAGTGGCGCAGATTTCATTCTCCCCACACTTTATGACAGACAGGAAGCTTTTTAACTCAATTTCCTCATTGCCAGTGCCAAAACCCTATCCACCTCGGCTCCTCACAGCTAGAGTTACAGCTACGGCTCTCAGAAGAACAGTTTTATGCCATATACTTAAGCTAATTTTTGAAACCTATCACAATTAACTCAGGTTGATGGTGAAATATCTTGGTATGGTCCCAGTTAAGAGGAAGGCTTTGTCTTTCCATGCATTTTATTTTCATCCAATTTTAAACAAACTTGTTTGATTAGTCAAGCCAGCGAAACATGCTTGCAAGCAAACACGGTTACTGTCTTCCATGGAGAAAGACTTCCCATGTGCTGGAACGAGAAGGTGTGAAAAACAAAAGGCTGCACGTGAAGGTAGAGCAAACCAGTGTTTCAGGCTTGTATATAATGCAGTAGTTTGCTACAGAAATCTGAAAACAGGGAGTAGCTAATAAATCCATGGTGTTTTGTGGACCTGTAACCTTTGATTTTTGCGCAGCCATTGACAGCAGCTAATGTACATACCAGCACTTGAATAATACTGTAGCAGGGGCACACTGCTGGGCTACTGGTTCAGGAGAAAAAAGAGGGGGGAGGAGGATTCAAAATCACCAAAGCCTGAGTGAGAACAGCAGCACTGCAAACAACACGTGTGCTATGGACAGGGTGGGTATCAGTAACACGCCACAACTATAAAACTGGCTGATGAGTGGAGCTAAGTGAAGCTCTAATTAATGTATCTTTTCTGCTGGGTCTATCAGTGGGGTTAAGAGCACTCTTTAACAGGTTAGACTTTTTGCAGGGGTGTATTTGTGGTTAGGACCGGTGATAAGGCCACACTCTGCTTGATCAATATTTGACAGAAGCAGTAGGGATGATCCTTTCTAACTGGATTAAAAATCCTTATAGTGTCCTCTGGATCTTTTTCCTTAATTTACTATTGTCATAGCTGGGAACTCCAGTTCTCACGGCTGCTTTACATTGGGTCTTTCAGGTAAACAAGTCATTTGGTGTGATTCCACTGACTCAAACTGCAGTTGCCAAATGCTTGGCATGTCTGCAAGGACCAAACAATTCCAAATCTGCAGACATACAAATGCCTTATATGTCTTTACGAGCCCATTTTCCTGTCCTTACAACTCTTGAGTTTTTAATACCTCAATCATTCTTCTTCCTCCTTTCTCCCTCTCTTGCATGTTCTCCCTCCTTTCTTGTTCATGGCTACTTTTCTTCCCACCTGCACATTTGGTGATATTCAGTGGCTAACCGAATAGTAGGTGTAGGTTTTGGGTGGGATAATGTCACTGAACTCAGCTGGAATTTTGCTTTTGGTGACTGTATAGCCAGGAGCCTGAAGCTTTAACATCATCATTTGCCTCACAGCAAAGGAAAGTGTATTTTTAGCTTTATAGGAACTCAATTGAATTTAACGGAGTTCATCCCAAGGGTCAGGAATCACTTGCATAAATGCTGAAATTTCAAAATAAGATGCCTTGAAAAACTCCCCAGATCCTCTCTCTGAATGCCTGCATTGTGTAAATGCTGACATAGGCACGCAAATCACAAGATGGTCATAAACCAAACCCACCTTAGTGATTATCAAGAACAGAATGATACTGGTTTTAGAGTTGTAAAAAGGTTCAAAGAGAAGTGATACTGAAATACAACAGCACCAAAATCAAAAAGAAAAAAAAAAATACAGAATTAATCATACTGGGACATGCCCAGTCCCAGTATCCCAGTTTGGGTTTGTCTGAAGAGAACATATGCTTTCTGGGACCGCCAGATGCAGAACATAAACCAGAAACTCTGGACCTGACTTCTGATTTAGAAAAAGCTCAAAGCCAAGTGACTAAAAGCAAAGACACTGTACTTGCCACCAAATGAACTGATGCTACTACTTAGAAAGAACACAGTCATTAGTTTTATGAGCTGACATTAATTAGCTATGTTATTGCTATTGGTACCAGTTAGGCTCCAGGCAAATATGCCTTTCATGTTAGATATGACATGTGTTTCAAGAAGAAAAGTTAATTTACTGCTCTCTCTAGTTAAACACTATGCACATCATTATTAAAGCCGAGTAATTTTGTAGTTCAAGACAAGACAAAGCAAGCTGAGTTTCTGCTTTGAGAGATAACTGTTGTGGACCCAGTTTGGCAACCTACAATTAAGGCTGGTTCAGTGCGTAAGGAGTAGGCACTGCCCAACCATATCATCCCCTTCCCTCAGCTATGTTTGCTCTCCGTCAATAACAAAGCAGGGCAAATAAGGGCAAGGTATTTACAGCCTGGGTGAAAAGAAGACACCGACACCCAGAACCTGACATGAATTTTTCATCCTGTTGTCCTCATCAGCTCTAACAGCTGCCTTGGTCTGTGTCTGCAGCATCTCTGGGGGTTACATCAGTACGGCTGGGTACTGGGCTCAAGGTATCACCGGGACCGCACAACCAGAGCACCACCAGTGCAAGATGCCTACCTGCAGAAGATGCAACAGGAGGTTTAGCCTCCTTTCCTGTAAAACGGAAAATGTGCTGCTTTGATTGTTATGAGAAACAAGGGGGCGAGGGGAAAAAAATATAAAAATAATAAAAATAAAAAATCAGTGAGTTTCAGAAGAGCTCTGTTGTATTTAACAGAACCTTTTGTGACTCTGGTTAATGAATATTTTACACGAGGCCAGAAGTCATCCAAACTGGGACTTGAGACGAAAATCTAGGATGTTGGGAAAAAAGCAGACACAAGAAAAAAATGCAAATTCTGCAACTTTGTCATTAGCTGCAGACTCACAGACTTCATTTCATTATCTTTAAGTGCCTAGCTGTTTGTGCTGCCGAGAGAATCAGCAATAAAAACAGAAGCACAGATGTTTTGTTATACCAGCCTAGAAGAAATATCCCTTGAGCTATATTTCTGGCCACCATATTTAAAGGAAAAAAAAGACGAAGAATAGAGGAGATAGAAATTTAAGAAATTAGTTTACCAAGAGGTACAAAACCAGAGGTCTGTGTAAAAAGAAGGGTGGGAGTTCTATCCACAATCAGTCAAGAGAAAAGATGTCTGAAAAGAAACACAATAGCAAAAATGGGGGAATAAAAGAAAAGTATAAAGATATTTTAAAGATGCTGGGGACAACCAGGGAAAAGGCATCTTAGCAGTTTCCCTGATACCAATGACGTGAGTTCGATGATGCCTGAGAGACGAAAGGCTGATTTTCAGATCCGTAAAGTACACAGGCAAATTTTAGAACTTGCATCACCTAATAAGTATGATTCCCTGCAACCTGAAGAAAAGTAGCGTAATAAGGCAGAGTAAATAGTTTACTAGTATAATGAAAAAGAACAATTAATACACACCGAGTATGTAAAATCTTAACAGTGAATTTTGCCCATCTAATAGCAGGTCTAGAGCCAATTGCAGCTACTCAGACCAGAAGAAAATCTGGCATTTTCTTTGGTGCAACCACATATTCTACAGAAACAGTAATGAGAACCTGGATTTCTTTGTGTCTATAAGAGCCTCAGAGCATCATCTTGAGAAGTTTAACTCATTTACACACTGGATAAGCAACCACCATAGCTTAATGTATAGATACAAGCTATAATTATTTTGAAAATCTAAGTGTGATCTATCAGGCTTCAGAAAACTATAGAGGAAATAAAAGCAATGGCTGTAAAATTCTGGCAGTGTGAGATAAACACTAATTTAGACATCAGCCATCTAGCTTTGGCATCCAATGTAGTTCCACAACTTCAAGTTGTTCTATAAATGCATCTCTTCATTCAGACTGAAAGAATAAAAGCACAATTTTACATTACTGGAGCAAGGCATAAGTGATACAACCCAAGAAGAGACTCTTGAATGCAGCAGAATTTCTAATTTGGTCTGTGTATGGAACCAGAGAGAATAGTAAGTTTGGGTGAACCACTGCTTTCTCCTTCATTCTTGACAGTATTTCTAGTGCCACTGCAATTAGCACCCATTCATAGCCTCAGTCAGTGGTTGATTATAGAAAGATACACCAGTAAGCAAGCATTTTTTTGGACTCTATTATAAACCTTTTATAAACCTAACTCTACACAGTAGAAATTCACCAATGAAGACTTCACTATTAAGGCTCTGTTTATAAGACAGAATAACTATAGTAACTCAAACATTAAGAAATAATGAACCACACCCCCCAATTACAAGACTCGATGAAAAATATATTTGCATATTTGTTTGCAGTTTTCTGGACAGCAGGGCTCATGTTTCCAAATTCCAAATTTGCTTCCAAATTTGCTTCCAACATAATGACAGTAATATACAAACACCTGCCTTTCAACAGCACCTGAGATTCTCATAAAGACACATACCTCTAGGAACTAGGACTTTATAGAAGCATCATTTTCTATAAGATCCATGGCAAGACTGAGTTAGCACCAGAAATGAGCAAATGCTTCCAACACTGACCTCTTGCAGAAACAAGAAAATACACATGAGTACATGTTCAGACTGCTCCTGATAGACTCAATTCCCTTTTGTGCAAGAGATTATGCTAAAATCTAAGCATCTCTGAACAGGACATAATTTAAATACCATTATCATGTTTCACTTGCTCTTTGCAGAAAGGAGAGTTTGACTTTGATCAAGTATAATAAAATCCCTCAAATATGTTTAAATAAATAGTTAACTAAAAAAAAAAATACTACTCTCTGCGAATTTAGGTAAAAGTAATAAAGAATAAAGAGGATGGGGAAAAATATAGGAGGCCTAAACAATCGGATGGTTAAAGTTCAGTGCTTCTAACTGCAAAGCTGAAGGCAGTGAGAACCACAGGTGTTCAGAGTCCCTGGAAATTCAGATACTGAAAAGCACAAATGTAAAGTTGTTTCAGTAATAGAACTGTGAACAAAAGCACATATGAACCATTTAAACAACTGTTCTCACTCCAAACTCTGCACATAAAGATGAAAGGAAAAACAGAATAAGAGGAAGATGGTCCAGAACTTTTCAGGAAGGGCTGCTTCAGTCTTTGTCTTTCATTATTCTCTATTCTATTGTGCACGCTTCTCTCCAAAGGTTTTCAGGTAATTACTAAAAAAGATGACATCAGGCACTCTTACAGCATGACCACATGGTTCAAGCTACTGAACTGGTTAACTCCTCCTCATAACTATGTGGTTTGAAGAGCCACGTCCCTTCAACATCAAGAACACTTTTGTTTGGTAGCTGTATCTGGGAAATCACTCACAAGGTTATGACTTGGATGACTTATAGCTATGAAACAGTAAGTGCATATAGGAAACAGTCTGCTCTAGGAATCAAAAGTTACTGAAAGCTTCTAGGTAGCTAAACCTATGGAGGAATGGGAGCTTCGATTCTCTAGAGAAGCAAGACTGATTAAAATGCATAGCGCAGTAGGAGAAAACAAAACCACGACAACAATAAAAAAACCAAAACCCACAACCCAGCAACAACAAATGAATCATATGGAAGAAAATAATTCCTGAGGGCTACAGAGTAGTTGAGAAAAGGATTCCAAAACATCTCTGTTGGAGAGCTCAATAATATTGGCATGCAAAATTTAACAGGATACACCAAGAATTAATGATCTGTCCTTGAAAAGACAGGCTTGCTCTGTTGAAGCAGGAAGAATTGAGACAATGTTCTGTTTTCTCAGAACAAGAAATATATTGTTAGAAAAGGAAAAGGAAAAAAACAGGAAAAAAACCCCCTGAAATAGCTCTATAACTTATAGGCCTAAATTTCTTAAGACAGAGATGAAAGAGCATGTGTCCTATATGGGTCCCCTAGGAACACTGTACCTTGCTGGGAAAATGCCATTTTTTCCCAGCAGGATTCTAGGGTCACTTGGATGTTTTTGAAACACCAGTGGAAGAAAAAAAAGCATAGTCTTTCAAAGACGGTTAGTGAAATCAAGTATCTAAGATCAAGACAGAAGAGAATCTTTGAAATACTGGAAGTGACACAGCAGATGATTTTTAGTTATTTTTATTTTGGATATTTTAGTAGGACTGATGTATTGAAAATATGGCATAGAAGCCGAAGTCATAAAGGCTGTAGAGGTACACAAGTGCATAGCCTGGGTAGATAGATTTGGGTGAACATTACAAGTACTCCAAAATATTTGCTCCAAATTGGTCAAGTTAGTCAGAATTTTTTCCATGCTAATAAATGTCTATCAGCAGTTTTGTCTTCAGGACATATTAAGCTGGGGCCAAATCACACTCAACATCATTTACTCAAGAAAGTGAACACCAGCAGTGAAACAGCCTGTCTTAATTGCTGTTAACAACGCAAGGCAGAGAACAATCCTTAGCGGATGTTTCTTCCAGCCTACCATTACAACTGGAGCAGGAACGCAGCCTGATCCACAGCATGGAGAAAGTAGCAATCCAGACCTGGAAGAACGCTGGAGCGAAACTTCAGAATTGTGTCTCAGATCTAAGTTGTGTTCTCTCTGCTCTGCTTCTGGAATTCCTAAGGTCTGATGCACCTTTCTCCTAGCCCAGGAAGAAGTTATCATAGATAATGTGTTTATGACTACAAAACCAGCAAGGACTTCTAAAACTCCAGACTGGATTAACCTATTAACAGCTACATAAACCTAGCTGACTCACAACACCACAGTAAGTAAACAGTAAAAAGCCAATCCAGCAGAGTAAAAAAGGGACAAGGTCATTTTTTCTAAGTATCTGTTTCTTAATAAAACATTTATTTAGCAAGATCAGATACAGATATAAGCAGGAATGTGGAATCTGATACAATATTTATTATCATTTATAAATGAATCACAGCAAGAAACATCCTGCCCATTCATCTTGCATGAGCCTAATGCTCTGTATCCACGCTATGGACAAGGGCTGCAAAACCCAAGTGTGAATGTTTATACATTTTAAAGTCTTCTAATCTGGCTTATCTTTTACATTCTACTAAATTGCTGCTACTCCTTTAGATATTTAAGATCACAATGACTGAATCTTCCTGATTATTCCCCCACTACTGATATAGGAGAGGGACTCAAGTCATTCACAGAGACTTCCACAAGGAAATCATAGGTTCAATGATCGCAGTAAATATTTACATGGGTTCTACTATAGATCTCCTGCCAATTAGATTTGTTTAGTCCAGTACCACTTCACTGTAGCAAAAGTATGCATGTAAGCATGAAAACTAACATCAGTGCATGCTTTGTATATTTATACTGTCATGGCTCACGCTCTAGTACCATCTTGCATCATGAAAACTAGAGTGCCTGGCTGTCAGGAAGCTCCCATAGGAACCACCTCCTCATTAATGAGGCACAGGTTGGATTTTATTATTGATCTCGAAGTAACACTCTGAAAGGAAATTGTTTGATTTAACACCCTGATTTTCTTCAGTCAATTTAAATATTAAAAACCACAGAGTGACATTGAGTGCCGTGTGCATGTAATCTATTAAGCAACATCCTTCTACCAACTAGCAATAAAAATCAAATATTGGAAAACTGTGGTTTTACTTGTCTGCAGACATCACTCCATGGCTCTTTCCTAACGTCCTAGAGGAGCTGAAGCCCTCAGCCTGTAAACATATTCTGCTGTCTCATGGACAACAAGAGCACGGGAAATTCAGATGGCTTGTTAGGTTACAGGGATTTTCTTTTTGGTTGGTTGGTCCTTTCCAAATCCATTCTATACAGTCCCTTTTCTACAAAAGTTGTGGCAGTAATAGAGAGACTCTAAAACATCTGCCTAAATAATCTTTCTTCCTTCTTTCGTTTCTGAGAACTAGGCAAAAGGACTGAAATGAATTATCCTCTACCTGCTCATTTATCAAAGAGATGAACAACAAACTGATGACTTTTAGAGTACGTTTGTCAAACAGATTTCATTATTACTTTAGCTTAATTAAGAAGATGGAAAGCAGTGAATCTTAAGGTAATTAAACAGACATCATCAGCTTCAAAGCCTTTCACCTTGGTGTTTGTCTGCAGTTGACCAACTCAAGAACAGAATTAGTACAGAGATTTGATTGAGTGCTGTGTTTCTAAGCCAAGGGTAGACCAGCGTAATACTGAGGAGCTATTAGCTAACTTGCACATACCAAATCAAATCTTTGCAAGATATTATTTGTCTTACAGCCCCCAACCTGTAATGCATAGCTGGGTACATAGGGATTTTTTTACTAGAGAATTTAAGTTTTCATTTTCAGGTACTGTTTCTAGAATTTTTAACAACAGGGAACTAGTGATGATCTAGATGTAAATGCTTTAGTTATTTAAATAGTATAGGAACCAATTCTGAGTATATGAGTGAATTTTAAGAAGTAATAAAAAATATTTCATCTTTCAATCTATTAATCTACAGAGGGCAAGAATTGGTCAGTTTTAAGTTCTCAAAGTTAAACATTCAGCCACTATCTTGTATATAAAAATACTTCTTGATGCAATTTTCATTCAAGGTCTGAAAAATGCATTTTGACATCTGCAAATATTTAGACATAGTTAATTCAAATGGCTTCCCATTCTGAAAGCACACATTTTATTTATTATCACGAAAACATGAATATACCAGATGGAAAAGGAATACTCTGCTACTCTTATGAAAGCTTCTTGCTCACAACCATTCCAATGTTCAAAATCACAGCCTAAAATACCTCCCTCGGTTCATCACACAGCCTACAGTAAGCAAAGCCTGTCATTCAGTGACAGTTTGAAGAGACTTTATTCCTTACCTTACTGGAAACATACCACTGACTTAGCAAATGGTAACTTTTCCAGGAAACCTTGTGCATATACTGTTGACAGATTAGCTTCACATAGAAAAATAAACCTTATCAAACCTTTCTTTATGTCATCTTTCCCCAAAACAGGTATTTAAAGAACATACCGAAGGCAATTTAAAGAGAAATATTGACTCTGTATGAGAATACTGCAGCACAAAATAAAGAAAACTGTTCTCAATTGCATCTGGTGCAATATCTAGAAACCGTAGCATTTTCTTTCTGAGATAATGTGGGAGAAGTATTGTATTGCAATTGCAGCAAGTATGCAATTGCGCATGAAAAACTAATAGACAACAATCATTAAGGACAAGCAGCTGTGATGAATTTCAAATGACTAAATTTTAAACCTTTAAAGCTTTCAGGTGGCTGGTTAAAAGGAGCTAAACAGAGAAGATATATATATGGCATCCATAAATACCTATAAAATATCTAGCAATAGAAGATGCTGCTTATTAATCTCATAACTAAAATTACAGGCAAAATCAAAGCAACACAGCAGAAATCACTAGCACTACAATAAATGCTCTAAAAATCAAAATCGTATCTGATAGTTACAGAATGATTTACAAATGGATGTTTTTTAAAGGAGACAAGAATGGAAACAAAGGGTAGACGAAAGCTGTGGGGTAGAAGTAATGCTGGGCAAGCCGGGAAAGGATGACGTGACACCTAGCATGTAGGAAAACTTTTTTCAGTAAGTCAGTATTCATCCCAGTAACTCCTAAGGATTCATGCTGGCATACCTTCTACTTGTGTTGGGAATAAGACATTTCACAATCTACCCGCTCTCCTGTTTTGATGCACAGCACACCAAGAGTATTCCTGCTCTCCCTCCAGTCCAGAGATCTCCAGAAAAGGAGGAAGAGGTACAGAAGGTGTTCTCTCATCATCGCTCTCTGGACAGGGTAGAGTCTGCTGAAGCCTGGGTCACAGGGTCTCTTTCAGCATCTCCGCTTCTGCTCCTGTGATTGAGCTAGCCAGAGCATGTCCCAAGAACGATAAAGGACCAACGAAGAACATGCACACAAACACCATGAGATACATAAAATGTGTTTAACCCCATCTCTCCCACTACAGAAGTACAGAAAGGCCAAATGTGCATAGGCAAGTTCTGATGTAGGCTTTGGCATGGTAAAAATGACATCATGCAAAACTGTTTTCCCAGGCTTTATGAAGGGCTTAGGCACTAATACTGTTGATGATATTGGCAGACTTGAGTAGTTAGAGGTATCATCTAGCAAGAATCAGATGCCTATGACAGCAGGGGAAATAATCAGATTTGCCAGCTATAACCAGGCTCCAACTGTGTATTACTATTTAGCTCAAAACTGTGTCATGGTGGCATGGCATCAAATATGGCAAGGGTAACTTATGCACAAGTCAGTGATATGAGCTGTTTTGGGCCCCCCACTACAAAAAATATGTTGAGATTCTGGAGTGTGTCCATAGAAGGGCAACAAAGCTGGCGAGGGGTCAAGAGCACAAGTCTTATCAGGAGCGGCTGAGGGAACTGGGATTGTTTAATCTGGAGAAAATGAGGGTGAGGGGAGACCTTATAGCTCTCTACAGCTACCTGAAAGGAGGGTGTAGAGGTGGGGGTTGATTTCTTCTCCCAAGTAACAGGCAATAGGACAAGAGGAAATGGCCTCAAGCTGTACCAGGGAAGATTTCGAGTGGATATTAGGAAAAAATTTCGTCACCGGAAGGGTCATCAAGCATTGGAACAGGCTGCCCAGGGAGGTGGTGGAATCGCTCTCTCTGGAGTTATTTAAAAGATGGGTAGACATGGTGCTGAGAGACATGCTTTAGGGGTGGTTTTGGCAGTGTTAGGTTAATGGTTGGACTCGATGATCTTAAAGGTCCCTTCCAACCTAGATGATTCTGTGATGAGAAAATGTCTACTGGTGCATGACAAGATGAGAAGGAACAGATTTCTTAACCAACTAATGATATTCTGGGATGGTTATTTAAAGGAGCTGTAGGTAATAATCTGGACTCAAATTCATGGCAGCCAAGTCTCATCAGGATCCCATCCCTGCCTAAGTAGCAGGATACTAGCACTTTCTTGTTTATTTTATTGTTCATTTCATTAATAATGTTTCATTATGTCATTAAAGAAAACATAAGTGATTGCTTCGTATCAAGGCTGGTGTATGTCTTAGAGGTCTGGGTCTAAGTCAGCTGGGAGAACAAATGCCTGTATGAAAATCAGGCCTTTGTAGACCAGCTATTAAAGGTTAAAAGCAGAAATGAAAGGCATCAAAATGATAAAGAGTTAAATGATTCAGATGACTTTATTTACAACACAATTGTCCAAACTTAAAAGGAAATTACGGCATGATGTCAGAGACACAAATCTACACAACAGCTTGAAAAATTAAATGCCCAGGGCCAGACAGTTTGCTGAGTGCCTGAAGACTATAAAGGAGAAGGAGCAGTGCCAAGAAAAAAAAGCTGTTAATCATAAGGAGCAAGACAAGCTACTCCCAGATGA
The DNA here is from genome assembly GCA_013398295.1 of Chionis minor. Classification (NCBI taxonomy): domain Eukaryota; kingdom Metazoa; phylum Chordata; class Aves; order Charadriiformes; family Chionidae; genus Chionis; species Chionis minor. Next base: position 773,256 of record VZSF01007300.1, read on the forward strand.
TCCGTCTTCCAAAACAAAAATAAAATTAAGTCTCACTGCCCCACCAAAGAGCTAAGGGTTCAAACGCTCCGCAAGCCATGAAGCTTGGGAGCTTCCCAGGCCTGGCAACACGCCAGCACAGTCATGGAATGAGTCTTCAAGGCAGCTTCAACCAGCGACCTGCAGGACGAGCCCTAAAGCCTTAGGTGAAGGCAGGATAATGCAGTAGGGTGGTAAATACAGACTGAATAAAGTGGCTTTATAAAGGCTTACAGTTTATAACCTATTCTTTCAAAGCGTTTTTAAATGGTAAACAAATGGGGACCTGTAGCTACACTCAGAATTGATTTATTTATTTTTTAATTTAATGTTCGTCAAGACCTTTTACGAGCGCTTCTTCAGAACAAGGAAAGGATAATGAGTTCTGAATTAATAAAAACCTAAGAGAGAGAAAAAAGGCCTGATTAATGGTTGCCTTTTAGAAAGAAAATGACTTAATAGGAAGTCATTCTAATGATCAATATTGTCAAATACACCTTTTTGAATTATTTGAGCTCTGAAACAGACAGCAGGATTACAGAATATACCTAACAGCATAAACATAACTACATTAAACTAAAGCGAAAATTGTGAAGAAATCCCAATGACTTTGGAGCAAAGGAGTAAGCACAGTTAAAGACACTGGCATATACAATGAGAACAATGAGCTTTTCAGGTGCACTCTAATGCCATAACTTTGTGTGACTTTAACATGGCGCCAATTTACCAGTAGCCTCTGCATGATGTGCTAAAAGAGTTGAAACAAAACAACCACAAAAATCCCCACCCAGAATGCAGAGAAACCTAAAAAAAACCAAGTAGAAAACAATACATTAAATATTCAGAACATAAAACAGGACTTCTCCCCACCTGTATTCAATTCTAATGGCTTCCATCCCCCAGAAAGATCTGACTTACACCCAGACATACTGTTTGTGTCTGCTAACCATCCTAACCAAGATATTTTGTGCAGGAACAAGCAATCTGAAAGCTGTTCCCCTGTCCAATCCAAAAGTCTTCCCAAGACTTTCTAGAGTTAAATATCTGAGAAAGCATCATTGAAAGCATGCACTAACCCTGAGAGTACTTGGTTCTTACGTTGGGAGTAATCAAACTGATAACAGGAGCAAGACTGATAGTACAGCTTACCAGCTTCCATCGCCTGCAAACACCTGTATGCTAAAACCGCAACGCTTTACCCACTTCTGGCCATCTGAGAGAGTTTCACAAGGGGAGAAAACACCCTGAAAAGGTAACCAAAATCCTAATTTTTCCTTTTTAATGTCCTTTTAACGGGGTCACACCTCACAAAAATCTGTAATACCTCATCTACCAAATCATGCTGACACTGGCTCTTTTTTCATACATCTCTAAATGAAAGCCTTTTTTTTTTTTNCGGGGCAGGGGAATTTTAATTTCTGTACACTGGTGCCTGGAAGGAGAATCTGAAGCGTTATGTTTGCTCTCCCCAAGCCTACAACTGCAGTTACCTCCAAAAGCCTCCAAGCCTGATGCTACGTAAATACATTATTCTGCTAGTACGATGCACATACTGATGGAAACCAAGGCTGGAACAGTTCATTCTTGAGGTTAGTGATTCCTAGCAGGATCCAGAGAAGAAGTTGTTTTAAGAGCAGCAAACTTTGTCATCAAGACCCAAACCAACTGAGCAACACCTGGCAAGAGCCTTTCTGTTAATTTCCTCCACCTAATAGGTTAGCACATAGCTCTTCACCTTTCAAGGAGAAATATAGTCTGAAGGTCATATGCTTTATTACATCCTTGCTGGTTCACACAAATACACATTTGGTTTAAGATTCAGAACAATCAAAAACTTTGGCTTGTGACTTCTCTGAGATTCAGCTTTTAACCTAAATTTCCTGCAGAGGCTAAAATATGTTGCACATAAATGCTATGCTATACATTCTTTCTGAATAAAACACTTTTCACTTGACAGAGGGGAAAAGGAAAAAAGAGACACTCTCAGCTAGAATAAATTTTATGTGCATTTATTGTCACTGGGGAAGTCATGTCCATTTGTATTAAAAACTGCCCCTCACATAGTGACTGCGTAATGTGTTCTCCCACCTTCTTGACAAACAGCTGTTTTCATTGCTTAAAATCCTTCAAGTTCAGATACTAGGACCAAATGTCTGCAAATATGATGAAGAAGAAAACATTTACTCAAAATATTATACAGTTTTATTACTCTTCTGGGCTATTGATAACACTTCTCCATACAGAGGCAGCAGTACTGAAGAGTGCTGGCTCCATAGCACTGACTGTCTTAGTCAGTGTTTGCATGTATTATCTTCTAAAGCATTACAGATTAGCAGAGTATTGCTAAGCACAAAAACTGAACATGCACATTTTTAATCCATTTACTTGTAACACACTTATTGGAGATGCTACTCACTACTACTTTGCAACTAACATTCACAGCCATAGTTTGTAGTCTTACATATACCACAGGGCAGCAATCAAAATGAAATGATGTTGAAATAGTCCAATTCAGCCTTGCAAATTTTCACTTAAAAAGAAAAACAGCAAGAAAACCTGTATTCTCCTTAACTTTTATATAACCAGGAACCCTGATTTTTCTCTCTTAAAATTACTGCTTTTAATTTTTATTTGTTGAGCCCAAGTGGAAAAAACATTGGCAAAAAATGCATCCTTATGGACTGAGGAGTACATCCAAAATGGAAATAAGATGGTAAGTGAATAAATTGCAGTGCAATAAAAGTTAATCCTTTTCAGAGAAGACAACTTGCTGTCTAGTAACACTCGCTGCTTGAATCTGAAACCCTTTTCTCCAGTAACACTGACATCATTGCTTCCCTTATTCTTTCCCTCCTGAATTCATCTGAGTGTGTGTGGCACAACGAAGATGCTGTCTCTATTAGCTTCCTGACCCAATTCAGAAACATGATAAATAATTAGTTCAATGAAATATTACTAGCAGACCCAGAAAGAAATGAAAGGTTTTTGTCAGGCTGAGACTAAACGCTAGTAAGATGCAGACAAGCAGGTATCATATAGCATTCATCACTTGTAAGGTAAATGACTTCTTCTGAATTCACTCAGGCAGAAAATGAACAGCTGCCAATGCTGATCAGAGAGAAGTAAAACGCTGCATCTAGGGATGAAATGGCCTTTTGTTTTCTTTTTCTTTAGTTAAAATAATATTTTTCCCTCTACGGAAGGAGAAAGATTGGCTTGGAGATCAAAAAAAGGGTTCTTGGCCACAGCTTTGGTGTGTGTGCAGCACTGTAAAACTACCACCGATTCAACTTCCACATCTGTAACAGCGTAGACTGAAGTACTCATTTAAAATCTATTTTGACACAGTGCATCAATGCAATCAATACTTAAGTATCTGCATGGCAACTAATATAGCAATGAAAGAATTTCTACTTCTCTTACTGAAGCAACGAGCCTACGACAAAGCCTAGTGACCTTCTCACGAGTTACCAAGGGGCACGTCATGGGTGGGTCAAGAGGGGCACCAGCAGCTCAGACAGGGGGACTCAAGCCAGCTCTGACTGACATTTCATCAGCAACGAAATCGTGTTCGTGTAAGCTCCGACATGACCTGTACAAGCCCAGAAATGACCTCAAGTATTTCCTGGGGTGACTGATGTGCTGCTGCAACGTCACTGCCACAGCTGCCCCCTGAGCAAGCAGAACCCTGCTCGCTCAGGCATCATGCCCACCCACCGACCATCCCACCCCCAACTCCAGCGTAGCTGTAATCCAAACAGACTGACATTGCATTATTAGTAAAACAGTACCTCTTTTATCCCACGAAGTCCTCTACATACAGCAGAATGGAGGGGGGGAAGAATACCCTCTTAGTCCTTAAAAAACCCCCAACTTTGACACATCTGACACTTGCCGAGTCAAACCAAGCCCTACCAATTCCTTCAGGAAAGTAGGTGTCTACAGAAGGAAAGTTTCTCTTGGGGGAGGGCAGCAACCAGACAATGCCTCCCCCTAAGCATTGTGGTATCTGTTCTTCCAGGGGTGATTTAATTTTCGTGAGATACTGGTCTGGGAAGATTTGCCGTTTCCACAGAATCTCTTCCAGTGCAGACAGAGTTCTTACTGTACTTTATCTGGGGGCAATACAGCAAAGGAGATTGTGTAGAGAATAAACACAGATTGCCTTACACATCTGATTTTTAACTTTAGCAGTAAGCCCTGTTTTCATCATACAAAAAAATATGTTTTTGCCCTTTAATGAACTAAGTTCATTCCTGTTGTGGCCTGTATTTTCTTCTTTTATTCTCAAATGTTGTAACAATAAGCATTAGAACACCTCCTAGGAAAAGAATTAATTATTGATCCATTTATAAAAACATTTAAAATTCTTATAAAGTTCCCTTCTGCACTGACATAATTATTAATGAACATTTCGCTGCCTTTCAGACTTGCTGAAAGTTCAGTAGGGTTACAGTAACAATGGATATGGTCAAAAGTGTAAGTACTTATCAGTCAATTATTTGCTCTGTCAGGAAAATTCTCTCCAAATTGTAAACGTTTTGAACACGAACGTCTTGAATAATGATTCCATAATGCATGCTCAAGTTAACAAGAGTGATGTATTCAGGTCAAATCAGTTCTGATTTCTGCACATGTACCTTCCTGGAATTCTAGACACTTTAAACTTCATGTAAATCTTACTGATGACATTTCTGTTCAATTTACACTGAACCAGGTTTATTGAACGTCCATGGAATTCAGCAAGTTGCTTATGGGTAAGGGCTCTCCTACAGGGGGAAGCCGATCAGAAGTACTTGCACCACCTGGTTTGGGAACAGAGATGGAAGCAATTTTTCGACAGTACAGAAGGTCCTCTTATGAACATTTTCTCCTAAGATAAAAAGGCCTTCATTCAATAATGAAGTGGTTTTGTTTTTTTTTAAAAGAGTAATGAGAATCTAATCCTATTGCTTTGGAAGAGAACTATTAGCTGAGAGGTAAAGAACAGCTTTTAAAAATAATTTCTTTAGTAAAAGACATAAAAATGGACCCTTCAGATTAATCAAAAAAGGCATTTTTTCTAGTAAAAAAAAATGTCATTTCACACCCAAAGCATATTCCATGAGAGCTCAAATGGGAGAACAATCTGTTTTGTGCATGTCCTGCCTTAACAACTCTTGTGAGCAAATAAAATTACTAATTTCTTGATTCAGTTAAGTGAGTTACCAAATCTGCTCTTCACACAAAAAATGCAGATTTCAGTGAGCCGAAAGAAGAAATAATGGCAAAACCAATCTTGGCTAAGTATGGGGGAAAAAAAAAAAAAAAAAGGCAGTGGAGGAAGTGAAAAGGAATGCAACCTACCCACTTATTTATTACAGATGACAGCCGTAAGGTTTTTATTATGCTGGACTTCTAAACCATACCCTTTTGTACAGTGTTTTTTAAAAGAAGACAAAGAAGGTGAAATCTTCAGCCCTTTCTAGTCAATAGGGTTTAATAGGGCAAGTATAGGTGATTCCTTTTTCAAAGAACTGCTGCCTCGCTCAGAGATACCATCAGAAGCTGCTCTTTAAAAATTTCCTGTCCAGCTTGACATCATGCAAGTAGGTCAAGTAGAAACAGCAAAGCAGCAGGTCAGAAGGTGACAGTGTCTCCAAATACTATCACATTGTTAATCATTTAAAGAATTGCTAAACAGGGTAAAGGAAAACAAATATAGGAACGCCAAAAGAAGCATCATGCAGTCACAGGTGAATAAATGGTCCTTCAGGAATCCCCTATGATTCTTGCTTGAACTTCTGTTATCTACTTCCATTAAGATCCCAATTGACTCCTTGCATGGCTCAGAGAAGTGTCTTTGAATTTTAGCATGAAGAAATTTTTTTTAGGTTTATGCAGCACAGGGAAGATTCTCCAAAAATCCCACACAAACAGGAGATTCATGGATTCAAGAGGTTCATGGTGCCAATTTTTCACAGTAGACAAAAATGTAGAAAAGTTGGTAAGAGTACTGAAATCCTTCTGTATCTGGTTAACTCACCCTCTTTTGGTATTTGTGGGTATTACATGTAAATTTAGACAGACATAATCTGATGAAGCTTGTTTTCTGAGTGAAAATTCATCTCACAGCCTCTATAACTACTTCATTTGGTATAATGCAAGGGAAACTAAACATATAACAAAAAAATACTTTTGAACAAGAAATTGATGTTGGGACAAAAAAAAAATCTTAACAAGGATTCCAGAGATCTGGATGCCTTTCTGCTGGCATGAAGGCAACCTGGATGAAGCTCTTTCTCCAAGTCAGTGCTAGCTTTCCCACAGAATTTGACAGGATAAGAATTTACTCCTTCCCAATTCCCAGCAAATAATTTTATGTACTTTTTCCATACAATAATGTGTCTCTCCACCTCTTTCTGAGACTGAAGTCTGTTTTGAGATGGTCATACAAAAGATGTGACAAAGACAGGCATTATTAAAATAATAGGTGAACTGCACTTTAAAAAGTCATCTGATTACTGAATGATCAGAGGTCAGAATACGGCTCCTCAGGCTGCATTCTTTTTAAGAGGTACCGTGAACAACTTTAATGCTGAGCCAATTGATTTTGTGCACCTTCCAGGTAGCTCTTAATATATTACATTTTTGATCTGCAGTCAATTATCCACTGTAATACCATTAAATGTAAAATAATTTAATTACATTGACTAGAAAATGCTCATAATAGTATTAAAATATAGTCCATTTAAGTCAATATGGCACCACATAATCTACAAATTAGTCATAAGCACTATCCACAAGTGCAAAAATGATGAAAATTAATGTAGACTACTGTAATACAAAGTATATGGATATGAACAACATGGGCTGTTTGCAATGGAATACCAATAAACTCATTTCTTACATTAAAATTATTTCATTTCTCTGCCATGGACTGGAGGTTACACTGATTTCTTGGGCAAATGTTCACTCATTGTCACCCTGGTTTTGATTTCATCAAAAAAACCTGCACAGTTGGCCAAGTATTTCTATCACAGTAGAAAAAACCTTATTATAAAAGAAGCTATTTCCTATTAATAAACTACCAATAAATCCTGTTCTTTCTTAATAGGAGTCAATAGGAGATCATCCATTTAATTTAATAGAATGCATTTCTAAAAAAAAATGAAAGTTGTTACATAAAACCCTTGTCCCTTCATTGCACCGCAGTGAAGAAGCAGCTATCTGTGTATTAATATTTTTGTTTTGCCTTGAAATGTTGTACATATTACTATTACTTAAAGAGTGAATCACTCGCCTAAACATATGCCTTTGAGACAAACTGGGCGTTTGAGACATCTGCCTGGGTCTGGCAGACTTTATATTGGATCCAGGGATATCTGCAACCTTCTGGAGCTGCAGCTGGGGGCCAGGCAGGACAGTCCAGGATGGAGTACGCATGGCATTAGATGCTTATGTTTAGGTGCTGAATCTCTTAGTGTCCAATGACCCTTTCTTAGTATAATGCCTGCCAACTACCAAACTGCAGTTTCCCAAATCAGTTTGAGAACTGGTAAACTTCAGGTTAAACCATAAAAACGCATACTGTGGCCCAGACCTGTCATTAGACCTCAAAATGTAACAGAAAGGGAAGGCATGTGATATACCATGCTCTTATAAATAAGCCAGGCATGCCATCAATTTTCTCGTAATGCCAACAGGAACTTGGTGCTACCAACTAACTGCTATGAGATAGTGCTGGATCAGGACTGTCATAACAGATGGCAAGTACAGATCTCAGCTTCGACTCAGTCCTGAGCTCAACACCAGCTGGAATCATCTAGCCCTTATCACAACAAGATCTAGCTGGCTGAGGAATGGGGGTACCTAGGCCTTGCCCAACATCAAACTCCACAGCAATGTCTATCACAGTTATCAGTGCTATTTTGCTGATGCGAGAGGAAGTAGCTGCTAAAAGGAAAAAAAAAAAAAACACCAAAACAAACCACGTCATCATAAGCAGCAGCAAACTCGAGCTTTTCTTGGACACCATACCACTGAACCTTTCCCCTACGCCAAGTCATGCTTGGTTGCAGAAGGGTGGTTAGTAAGTTCACACCGCCACGAGAAAGCCAGCCACACCAATCATTCACTGCGCACAATGAATCCACACCCATGTTAAGCCAAATACGTGATTATTTATTAACTCAAGTTCTTAAGCTCTTCATAATCTGTTCTTAAAGAGTTTAAATAGATTCCTTTGCTTTGTTCAAGAAAGCTATAGATCTTGCAGAATGAATCACTAGAATGCTCCACACACTATTTCTTATTCTGGCACGTACCTCCAATCCCCATCAAAATGTCTGACTTTCAGCATCTTTCTTTACTGACAAATGAAGTTAACAAGCTGCTCAGATGACAACAATCTCCCTTTCTCCCCCTGCAGAAATTCCACATATCAAAATCAGCTCGTTTTCCTCATTGCTTTATAAGGACTTGAAAAAGATGATGTCAGCCCTGAAAATGTACTGAGGTTTCTATACAGTTTGACATTTGCCTGTCAATATGAAGAAAGATTATGCACAAGGAAGAGTTGTTTGTTCTAAACAGTTCTTCAAAATACACACTTCCTAGCTCTCATAGCAATCTGTCTGCTACATGGAAGCCTAGCATTTTTCTAACGTGTTCACAAAATCCGCATCATGAATCCTCATTAACTCAAGGAGATAGAAATTATAATTGTTACTATTCCCACTATGCAAAGAAATTGAAGTTCCAACTCAAGAAAGCACATAAGCAGTTACCAAGTGTTAAACAAGTGCTGTGGTTCCTGTGAACGCTAACAGGTAGAATTCATTTCCTGGAGAAGATAAATAACACTTCATCAGTAGCAGTATCTTGATCTCTTTTCGCTAGGGTTTTCATTTATTGATTTGTAATAAAAGCATCCCTACCAAAAAACGTCCACCAAGAGCTGTGCATTCTAATTGCCAGAGGTCATTCCTCCTTCCAAGATGGCATGGAGAGGCAAAGATCATTAATCAGCTCCCAGCAACACACTCCTATTGGGAAGGCCAGCTTATAACTGTACTTACTTCTGGACCTAACTAGCTCTTTCAACACTCTTGCAGATGTGAAAGAGTTTTCACTGGTATTCACCAGCCTTCTAGAACAGGGGTTTAGGTGACTTATCCATTACCTCATGCTGTAGACAGATGTAGAAGGTCCCAACTATTTCCTTTCTGTGCATTGTGCAGAGGTACAACCAACTGCACCTCTCCACACCACAGGGAGGTTGTTCAGCCAGGATAGACATCCTCCCCATCTCTACTAGCAGATGGAGTATCCATTTTTTTCCCTCCCCATACCAAAATAGTCATCAAATGGTAGCTACTTATTTATTGCAATGTATTTCAAAGACACTTCCCTAGATTATGACATTTATCAAATACATAGCAATATTGCAGATACCAAATATATTCTGTTTAAAATTGATACAATGCTAATTATAATAATTATTTACAATATTTTAAAAGAAATATCTTTAACTGAGGTCTTTTTATGTGCTTTCCAATTTTAAATCCTCTACTATGTCTATATTTTATGGGTTTTTTTAAAGGTAAATGTCTTATCTATCACATGATCTCAGAAGGTGGAGTTTTAAGAAGAAATACTCCAAATAATAAACTCCTTAGAAAATTCACAGTTGTTTACTGAATCTTTGTCTTTTCACAGCAAAGGAGTTGTTTTTGTGATCAACTGCGTTTCAGTTAAGTTCAGAGCAATGCAATGAACTTCACTTCTTCGAGCTAACAGATTCCATGAAACGGAGTTATCAATGTTTCTCCCTGTATTTTGCTACTATTTACCATTTTTTTCCCCCGACAAAGTGAATTATGACCCCTCCTCTCACTCATCTTTGTTTCAATTTGCTTTTTCTTCTAAAAAATATAAATGAAAATAAATACATTTTGACATTACAATACGCATTACAGGTTTCACTCTCCTCCCAGCTTTTTCCACACCAAACTCACCAGCTCACCCAAATTTCTATTTGGCCCGAACAAATAAGACTATTTGTCAAGCACTGCACTAGTGCTTTTCAACCTCCTACATTGTAGCCTGAATCTGTTGAAAACTCTTTGCCAGCTGGATAACTAGTGCTTTTATTTTTTTAAAAACCAGGAGTAATATATGCACATATTTTGTTCATACTCTTCATTATGAAGAGGATACCAAGGAAATTAATTAGAAACATATGCGTAACCATAATTTTTTTCCCCTTCCTCACTTGGACTTCCCTTTTGTCTGTCACTTACTAGCACAAGGTAACTCAAAACCTCATCTCTTAACAAAAAACACTGAGATATTGCCTTAGGTTCACAAAGAAATGTTTACATGAGAAACAGATAATGAAGTTCTTCTGAAAAGAGGAAATGCTGTAAAATTCTGATAAGAGTCTAAAAATGCAACTTTTTCCAGTTCACTCAGCACATTTATTCATGATATTTTCAGTTCTTGTGATGTTGCCAACAGCAAAAACCGGACATCCCGAAGTAGACAGAGCATTTTCTCTCAGACTAACCTTTAACGTTTGTTTTTCTGCTCACTTATTCTTTACTTCAACACAGAATGCATTTTGGTTTAGAGGAATGAGAGTCAAGTTGACAAACATCAAATGTAAGAAAACAGACACATTTTTGAACTGAACATGTTCTAAAGCAGTGAGATGGAAGTCAGCTCAATGCATTACCCATGTTTCTGCTCCATGGCTGAACACATGGCCAGATCCTCAGTTTGTGATGACCTCCTGATCAAAACAAGCTATTGCTGGTTCTGCAGCCCACCTTGAAAGAAGTGGGCAACTACTCAGGTCCTTGTGGAGGTAGCTGTGGGGCCAAAATCCTGCAGGACATGACACTGCTGTGTACAAGGATGTTATGGGCTACAACCCTGCCTACTTCCAAGCAGGACTGAAAACTGTACTCTGTATTGTCCCAGAGAAGGATGTGTGTGTGGGTGGATGCAGACCAGCTAGTCCATTATTATTAACAGACAAAGGATTACATGGATTATCCACCCTCTACTGTTGACTTCTTCCATTTGCAGCTCCTTATTAGAGCATAAGTCAACTCCTGTCTAGCATTCATGACGTCTCTGCTGTCTAGAAATATTGGAAGGGCAAGGCAACCATCTCATAGTATCTCAGATGTTGTTTTAGACTATTAATTATCCCATTAGGAAGTTCTGCTTCAATCTTGTAGCTAGTGCAGAAGAAATATTTACACCAACAGAGTACACAGAGGACTGAACTCTCTATTGCTCTGCACTTGGTATAGCCACATGCATAGGACAGTGGTAAGCCAACAGCTCTGCTCTGGTATTGTTTCAAACTGCTAGATATTACTCCTTGCTATTCAAAATGATCACACAAGGTACAATCAGCAAAATACAGTGCTGCAGTGAATCCAGAATGAATTCCACAGATGATGAAGACCTGGGCTTAAAAAAGAGGAGAGCCTTGGTCTCCTTTTCCTTGTGCTAAGAATGCTTTTTCTCTTCCTTCTCATCTCCTCTGGCATTTACATCTGCATTTAGGTCAGTCTGTAGGCAAGAAAACTATCATGTAAGAGCTGGTAGAATGGTAAGGAGATAAAGATTAGATAAGATGCAAGGATGTGACATGCATGACAGGCAAGTCCGGAAAGAGTGCGCACATGGAGTCAGCTGCCATATCTTCCAGCCACTCACCTGGCTGACAGCTCATAACTACATCTAACTACCAGACACCATTTGATTTATTTTTTCCTCTGAACATTTTCACATGGATGAAAAACAAATTAGCCCCAAAATATCAAAGCAATCTTCAACGTAAAAGGAAATCAAGCACACAGTAACTATGGAATCATAGAATCATTTAGGTTGGAAGGGACCTTAAAGATCACCTAGTTCCAAGTCCCCTGCCATGGGCAGGGACACCTCCCACTAGACCAGGTCATTCAAAGCCTCATCCAACCTGGCCTTGAACACTTCTAGGGACGGGGCTTCCCTGGGCGACCTGTTCCAGCGTAGACTCACAGAATCTATCAGATAATGCTGTATGGTCTCTATACACAGAGACCCACAGAGATTTCTATCAGACGCTCCATATACCATTCACAAACTGCCAGCGTACTTCCTTGTCGCAAACATACGGGGTTCCAACAATAGCAACTTCCTGTACAAGAAAGACAAAGCCGATGTTATTTACAGACAAACTGAGGCTCAAGGCATCATTTTTCAGAGCCATGCATAGCTCTGAAGGGGCATGAAGGGCATAACTCCAAGGCCATAGGAAAGGAAGGCACTGCAGTCATATGGCAACCACTACTGAGTCCGGCAGCCATGTGCTGTCATCGTTGGAGTTTGTCCAGCAGCACACCTGATAACGTATATATGCCAATCAACTGACAGAAGGAATTTTATGTTTTACTACACTGCATAACTTAAAGCTGTATACAGCAGAACCTTCCAAAGCAATGACTTTAGAAAGTCATCCTACACGGCTGCATCCGAGCCAGGAGCAGCTTGGATTCACAGCAGTGCAGCCTGCTCAGACTGCTCTTCCCGACGCTCGCTTTCAGAGCGGCAAGATCACACTCCGTATCCCAGCCTCCGGAGGGGCTGGGGCGATCAGGCAAAGGTGTTGTCTGATTTTGCTGGAACCAGTGCGTGCGTGTACACAATTTGATGATGGGCACTCAGAGCGGACAGTAAGGCTAATAATACTAGTCACATCAGTGATGGAAACATAACTAAAACACTTGGGAAGAATCCAAGCCAGAGGTGGAGAAAGGCTTTTGGGGAAGATTAGGTCCTATATTATTAATCAATTACAGCAAGAAAGGCTAGTTAACGTTCAAACATGCCTTGTTCTTAAAGTTAGACAAAGCCTGGTTTTCCAAGTGAAGATAAGGAACAAAACACAGTCATATTGCTGAAAACAGCATTTGTGTCTAATGAGATGTAAGGCAGAATGGATCGCTCCCACTTTTGCATGCTCTGTTTCATCTACGGAAACATAGCCAAAGTTAGTAACCCATGAAGGTAAATACCACCACCACCACCAATACCAAGGTGTCTGTGAAGAGCCATGATATCCAAACATAGAAATCTGCGTGAAACACATCTACTTGACTAAGCATGAAATCCTGGCGCTGCTGAAGACAGTGGGAGTTTTGCCATTAACTTTGAATGAGGAAGGATTTTATCTCCGTCTTCTAATTATAAAGGGGTAGTCCTCAGTGAAGTACAAAAGAATGCAATGCTTTGCAGTATTTCATACAAACTGAGTTATCATGCTGCATGGCTCTAGGGTAAATAAAGCTTTTACCTTGTTTGTATAACACTTTGCTCCTAAATATCATAAAGTTTACTCTAAATTAACTTATGCAAAATTTTAGGAGTTATAATTTCCATCTGAAAAGTGATCCCTTAAAGAGATATCTACAGAAATAAAAAAAATCTAAAATGGCGATGAAAACTTCTATTACTTTTATCATTAGAATTATTGCTACAGGGTTTAATATTTCTTAAGAGCATCTGCTTCTCATATGACACAACAGACCAAGAATTGGCAACTGAAACATAGATGTTAATTGCAAACATTTATTATGCTACCAGGGTTTACATTTAGCAGCTGTCAATGTTACTGACAACTGCAACAGAAATCAGAAAATCCAGAATTTTTGCTTGCCAGATGGCCAGCTGGTGCTTGATTTTCCTGTTATTGCTGTTGTTTGTTTATTTACTTTCAAAGTGTATTAAAAATAAGTCTTTCTCCCAGATTTAAGAGTATTCTTTACCTAGCAAAGAGGAACTTATTAGCAGAAAACTACTCAAAATACATATTTTGAAGAACATTTGTATTAACTTCAAACTCGGATGCAATTCATTGTTTTTCAGCTTTGATGAAGCTAGATTGCTGAAAGATCAAAATTTAATGGAATATTTTTTCTGCAGTACTCCAAACCACCTTTCAAGACATAAAAAAAAATTAAATCTGGAGCTCAGTAGTTTCTTAACAAACAAGCTCAAATTCTTCAACTTAAAAATATGGTAACAAACTGATGCTGTCACAATGGTGTCAGCATTTCCTTTTTAAAATCATATTTACATGGATTTATAAGTTGAGATATGGCTAAACTAATAAGCTTTACCCTGAACAGGGCTGCAGCAGTTGTCAAGACTTGTTTGTAACAGTATGTCTCAACAAAGTGAAAGAGATAGACCAACCTAGAGGAACAGGACTACTGTATTGGATTAAAGGTGTTTTTTGTCTACCTACCCGATTCACCAATGTGCCTACAACTGCAGTGGGTCGTACCAAGGTGACGTACAAGTTAAAGTTCAGTACCAATAAGGCTACAGTGTTTGAAGAGAGAGATACACTGGCCAAGAACAGTCTGCTTGTTACAGAACGGCAACCTATTAGTCTGCAACCCCTCAGATCCAAGTAAAGGAACTGCAGAAGCCATATGGAATCTCTTGCGCTCTGCGAGCCCCTCCCCAGGCAGATGATCACCTGCTTGCAATAGCCTCTCCTGCTGCAAGTGCTTCTTTAAAAGCAATTGTAGTGGATTAAGACTAACTTATTACACTTGTCTGATGGGACAGAAGAGAAGTTGGTGCTGGAGCGTGTCCAGAGAAGGGCAACGAAGCTGGTGAGGGGTCTGGAGAACAGGTCTTATGAGGAGTGGCTGAGAGAGTTGGGATTGTTTAGCCTGGAGAAGAGACGGTTGAGAGGAGACCTTATCACTCTCTACAACTACCTGAAAGGAGGTTTCAGCGAGGTGGGGGTCAGTCTCTTCTCCCAAGTAACAGAACAAGAGGAAACGGCCTCAAGTTGTGCCAGGGGAGGTTTAGATTGGATATTAGGAAAAACTTCTTTACCGAAAGGGTTATCAGGCATTGGAACAGGCTGCCCAGGGAGGTGGTGGAATTGCCACCCCTGGAGGTATTTAAAAGACAGGTAGACATGGTGCTGAGGGACATGGTTTAGGGGTGGTTTTGGCAGTGTAGGTTTATGGTTGGACTCGATGATCTTGAAGGTCTCTTCCAATCTAAGTGATTCTATGATTCTAAGTTTTTGCTCCTATCACACACTCCTGGGTCCTTCTAGGTTTTCACATTCAAAGACACGCCAAAAATCTTTCCTTGCCAAGAACAGAACATTATAACAGGATAAGAACTAGACATGACAGTGGTCTCTCTTAGACCGTGCAACTTTTTTCCATTTCCCTGTCTGTCCAGCTAGTACAAAAAAATACACCAGAAGACTTGTTATGCACTCATCAGCAAGAGAAGGGAAATGAGAACAACTATCTCTGTTTCTATTAACTATCCATGTTGCCTTCAGAAACAGCTTATACAGACCTCATGAAAAAAAGAAGGGTAATGATAAACTCATAGAAACTAAACTAAGCACTTCAAGTTTCTGGTCTCCAGGATCTACTATAAGGGTTAAGAACTACTGCATTACTGCAACGCTTTGAGGATGTCTCACTTGCTGACAGCTGAAAAAAACACAAACAAGCAAAACCAGCCAACCAAATAAAGAGGTGCTCTGCATCAGCAATGGGCTTTCCCAGAACAGAGGGAGGACATGTCCCCTCTTGGGCATATCTGACAGCTTTGCGTGTCAGAAGAATGGCTAGGGGTGGGGATGATGCTCCAGCTTTTTTATTTTCTTGTGACATTTTTTTCTTCTTATTACAAACTTACTGCTGTTTAAAACATTGAAGCATAATCCTTTGTGAAGTGAAATGAGTTTTACAGCATCTTTTAAGCCTTAATATCTTAATCCTTAAATTATAGTCTTTAATATTGTGATTATGCACTAGTTAAACAAGTAGAGCCTGAAGAGATTTTCTGCTTCTTTACATATCTTTTCCTATAAGTGCTATTTGTCTTAACAGTTTTTTCTTCTTTTTTCCCCCCTTATGCAATATATTTTTATTGTAATTCTGATATTTCTCCATTTTCTTGCATAACATATCAATAAGTCAGAGAATAAGATACGGAATTGACATATATTGTAAGGTGATAATATGCCTGCATCATGGTGGGCCAGAAGAACTTGTCACCCTGGGTTGCAGTTGTTTTCCTATTGACATGAATGCATCCTGGATGCTACAACTGCAGAATCCCAGGCTTTCTTGCCATCATTTATTTACAGCTGTGTTTGATGGGTGCACATGCTGTTCTCAAAGTAAATTAGGCAATAGCACATGGTGTCTTAGACATGGCTCATTATATTCCTTGTGAGTGAACAATTCTAAGAACCTTTCATTGCACTGGTTTAGTTCTGGCTTTATCATCAGACCTTTATACATATTTTCTAGAATCTACATTGCCTGCAGGGACAATAATTATAAGAAGCTAGAGGAATTTGTGATTGCTTTCCTCACACTTATTATTTGCTAAAATCCTGAAGAGCAAGAAGCTACAAGGTATTGCTTTTTTTTTTTTTTTTTAGCAAGTTCTCTGCTTTCCATCTGCAAATATGCCAAGGTTATTTGTGTTTAATCTTGAACATCTACTAGCTTTGACAGACA
Organism: Chionis minor; assembly: GCA_013398295.1. Taxonomy (NCBI): domain Eukaryota; kingdom Metazoa; phylum Chordata; class Aves; order Charadriiformes; family Chionidae; genus Chionis; species Chionis minor. Next base: position 789,833 of record VZSF01007300.1, read on the forward strand.
TACTTGCAAGCAGAAACAGTTTAAAGTAAACCAAAAGTTACCTAAGCATTCCTTTTTTGTGTTCAAGCTTTATTGCTTTAAATAAATTAGGATTTTTAAAGCATACAGACCCTTCATTTACTGTACGGTCCCTCACGCATAGGAACAAAACTGAGCTGACACCTGAAGATCCTTCTCACACATCATGTCTTCACACCAGAGAAGTCTATTAAATAGAAACATTTTAGTTCTCAGAGCAGTTCTTGAGGCAAAAATAAATACTACCGAAATACTTAAATGACAAGAAGATAGAGAGAAATCTTGGGTTAAATTAAATTTCAGACCAAATTCTTAGAATATTTGGAAATGATACGTTTCTTCAATTCTTTGATCAAATATCTTTTTATTTCAGTAAACAAAGGACTAAATGGCTCAAGGATGTAGCCCCACGGAAACAATCTCGATTACTAAAAGAATTCCTTTTCCACAAGTTTCCTGCTCTGCCATTTTATAGAGAGCTTACACAAAACTGAATGCAGACTGTGTGTAATTTAAGCCCTTAACAAGCTTTGTAATGTGAACTCCTATATATTCCAATTGTCTTGCATTTATATAATCTTCACCTAATATTTAAGGCGGAAAATAGCAAATATTCAATTTGAGTCTTAGAATATTGTTATTGTACATATGGATTATTGAAGACTAAACCCAAACAAAAAAACCCACACTTATTCACGTGATACTTTGAGTTTAGGGTATTCAGTGTTTTGTGCATGTTTTTATTAAAAGGCTACTTTTCCTCTCATTTTTATGCATCCTTTTCTCTGTTGCACAGTCAAGGGGTACTGGAATAAAACAAAAGAGCAATTTGCCCAGAAATTTCAGGACTGACATGAGATGCAGTGGAGCATCTTTGCACTGTGGAACTCATAGCACTTGCGGCTGGGGACAAGCAACAGTCGTTGATGCAGAACTGGTTTGAATTCTGCATCCTTTTCCCATTGACTCAGTGGGCCAATCTCTTAATCTTTTGCAGCTGGTGTCCCACAGAAGGGATAGTCCAAGGTTAAGATACTACTTTCTACACTTCAGAGAATACCAGGAAGAAATGCCACGGAGAGTGCAAAGTACTTGAACATTATAGTTACAGGTCCAATGTAAGTACCTGAGCAAAACTCACACAGAGTGTGTCTCACGGTAGTGTCCAGTCAACATCAGGATCTCACAGACACGTTTTGGAGATTAATTAGTTGATATTTGGATAGTGTTCTTTAACAATACTTTAGGTAATTTTATCATCTCTTGCAGTGATCTCTCTAGGCATCAGAAACTGAATATCTTAGCACGCAAACATATATATAGATATATCTCAGCATATATATCTTCGATATCTTAGCATCTCCCTCCTGTGCAAAATCCCAGCTCTAGCCCTTGCTCCTCTTCGGTTCTACACTATAAGGTAGAGAACCATAAAACTGTACCTTCTAGCAGAAGGAAAACTCGCAGTAGTTCAGTTCAGAGAAATATTTTCATTGTCTGACATGAATCGGTAACTGCCTAAGCTGCTGACATACTTCATAACATGTAGAAATACTTGCATGTTAAAAATAACATTTCCATGCCAGTTTGGCCCAAGCATTCATGTAGCTTCTTTCTAGCCGGGGGAAAATAATTTGTGGTAAAAAAGTAATTTTTATTTCATGGCAAAAGGAACATCATGTTCAGAGCATCATTTGCACATAACAGCACATTAGTTAAACTGTATCATTACAACTATTAGTTATAAAAGAGAAATACTTGGTATGGAAAATCTGAAGTTACTCCCCTGTTAGCAACTAAAGCGTCAAAGTTCATAAAATAGGAAACATTACTGAAAAAAATGAATGTGGCATTTTCTGTGTAACTATTAAAATACTTTCATTTACATTTAATTTCATTTTTACTTCACCATCTTAAAAGTATTCAAATTGGACAGAAAACTGAATATATTCACGGACTGCACTGCACAATAATGAGAATAGGATTTTTTGCCTGCTCTGAACTACTGTCATATGGTATTTCAGTTTGCAAGCAGAGTCTGATCACTTTACCTTCCAACAGTTCACTGCGTTTCATGAAAAAATATGAGAAAAGTAGCTTGGTTTCTTTTCCCTGCCTCAGACGCGAGGCAATTTATGCTTCTACCATATGTCTGCTAAGAGTTCCCAAAAAATACAGAAAAACAGACTATAACAATCCCCAGAAACACAATGATTCAATTCACTAATCATGCAAATTACATGGAAGAGGGGGGGCAAAAAAGTGCATGTTCAGTTACTGGTGGCAGACTGCGGCCATAAAGATATAATAAAGCATCTCTGTTTATTAACTTTTTATGGGAGTGTTTTGATTTTGGATTTCAGTATCCCACAGAAAAACAGATCCATTACAGTGCTGCAATTAGCACATGTGTCTGTTGCCTAAATCCTCCCTATTCCTCAAGAAGGTCTACAGATGCAACTCTGCAGAGAGACCGAAGATAAGGCACACTTCCTCGTTGTCCCAAGCTTCTGTCTGTGCACGTTCCCTGCACAGGAGACCGCAGATGGGGTTGGATGAGGGACGCTCATAGCTACACTGGCTTCTCTTGAATTACATTTCTTTCTGCATAGCTTTTCTGAATAATCTACTTCAGTCCTTCAAGAGACCCCTGCTTCCCCCAGACTTTGTATCCCAGCCTCCTGGATTCCTGGGAGCAATATCACAGGTCCATATGATTTCTAAAGAATTATACCAATGACTATACAAGATTCTATGGGTTTTTAAAAATCACCATTTAGTGACAACAATGTATTAATACAGCAACAGAGTTCTGGAGGTAGCATGCTTTACCAGGGATGTCCTGAGTAAGGTCCTTCACCCACCTCTGCCACATGTTCCACGGCAAGGCTGGGAAGGAAGTCTTCTCAGTCATTGAGTGTGCTCTAACATTTTGTCAATGTCTACAGACACTTCCACACTGCTGCAAAGATTGGTGGAAAACCACAGAAGTACAAAGAGATAGAAAAAGTGCAAGAGGTGCTATATCACATACCAGAGGTCTCGCAGAAAGCCCACGGAAGAAGAAAACAAAACACCACCTCCCAGTACACCATTTACCCACAGAGCACTTGCTTCCCTACACTTCCTAACTTTTCAGACGTATTTCCTTTTAAAAAATAAATCAACTCATCCTATTTCAGCAAAGCAGAAGGATGACCACAGAAGGATGCATCATGCCAAATATATTTTGAAGCTTCTATGAAATACATCATTAAATGATGACAATAATTTGTTCAGCACAGCTCCCTTCCACTGTACATTTTAGATGTGTGCATTTTGTCCATAGATGAAGTAGGTTGTGTTTGTTGACTCACTGTGGATTCAATTTTTTCCCCACATACTGTACATCTGCTGCACATGCCTGCAAAGCCCCCACTAGCTTTTCAACACCCACAATACACTGACATACTGAGTAACGTGAAAGATTTCTACTGAACTTGTGCATAAAAAAAAATCCCCAACCTGATGATTTTCCCCCCCCCAAAACAAATCTGCAAGATTAGTTAATACAAGTCAGTTGTTTGTTTCAAATAATTTTTGCTACTGTACCTCTTCTAAGAAATCCAGATCAAATGACATACTTTCAAATAATTTTTTCACCAAGGTTTCTTCACCGATTTTTTTCCTTATTGAATGCTCTTAAGTGAATTGTAGGATTAGGGCCAGGCTGTATTAACTCGCCAGCTGCCAATTGCTACATGCAACTCGAATCCTGTCACTTATTGGTACACAGCCCTTTGTTCAAATGAAAAAGTTGTATCAAACATTTTTGTAATAATGTAACATGAAAGCAATAATAAGAGTATCTTTGAGATTCCGTAGACTGAAGTATCTATGTTGGGAAACTCACCATTTTCTAAGGAATATTCCAAGAGAAGAAGCAGGTGGAGGGAATCATTGCTGTCATTTAGAGGAAAGTATCGGTGAAACAATTGTGAACATAAACTCATCTGGGGGCATAACTTCTCTAAGTATTCTCTGCATGAAGAACCTTGGTCTTCTGGAAAGGGCTTGGTTTTAAAGATGAGAACATGTAAGTTTGCTTCAGAGTTTTGCTGTGTAGCTTGTGCAGTACCAAGCAAGATCTGATTATCCGCATGAAAACAAGAATGACAGTATTCCCTTTCTCCCACATTTATTGTCCCTTAGCTGTTTATACTGCAAACTGCTGTAGGCGTCTCTATCGGCATTATAACAAAAGGAATAGCAGCATAGTCACCACTATTAAAATTAGTGAGAATTTTTAAAATAAAATAAAAAAATACACAAGCCCTCAAATATACACCTTTATGCCCAGATACACAGACAAAACAGGCAACAAAACTTAATTCTTAAATTAGCGCATAAGCATACTTACTGTCATGACAAACCTGTCAGGGTTTCAGGTAGATTTTACAATGAATGTCTTGCTCAGGACTGCATATATTTCTCTCTCCGTACATAATTAAAGTTACTCCTATTTTACATCCCATAAATATTCATTGATGAAAGAAGGAAAATATAACACTTTCCTCCCAAGATGCTGACGGGACCAAGCAGAACCCCATCAGGGATCACTTCAAAGATCAATTTCTTGTGTCCAGAGAAACAAATTTAAATGATCTTATGTGAACCTACTGTTAACAATTGCACTCTTGAATTATGCATGATTCTTAACTGTTCATAATATGAACAAACTACAGAGAGTTTCATTAGTACATTTCAATTATTGTAGCCCTTCTTACTCCTTGTTTATTTGTTACAGTTAATTTTCATTTTTAGAACATCCTTTCACATTTGCTATCAGCAACGACGTCATGTTGAGAAAAAGGCTTCTTAGACTTCTTGTGCATTCTCTCTGTGCTGTTCCAAAATGTACAAATATAACTATAAATTCTAGAAAATTCTGCAACTTTGTCTCCAGTAGAAAGTGTAATAACTACCACTGGCCTTCTGTGCTTGTAGGAATAAGTTTTGCCTCAATAAAAGCTTGAATTTAATCCAGTATCCAAAACTTGTGAAGCATTAATGTCACTTGATCTTTGTAGGAGTTTAAAACCACACACATTACCACAGTACCTGCAAAATATAGCAAGACATATGTTAACTATAGCCTCATTTTGACCACCTGTCAAAAATCTTAATGCAAAATATGTCAGCAAGTAAGCTGCAACTGGTCATAAAAATAATTACACAACAGCATTTGCCTTATGCCGATACAAGCATTTTGGAAAAACACTCTTGCTTTAGTAAAAGTGATATTAATCATGGAAGAGAGATGAATTCTCTGCTGGAGTCAATAGAGTCCTGCTAATAAAGGAAAAATTCTTTCTTCATCCATCCACCAGAACCAGGAAAGGCCTTAATCCTCTGTTCTTTAGGCTATTCACTATTGAAGTTAGTTTCTGCCCTAGAAAACTGTAGGATGTCGTTTCCGAAAGACAAGCGCCATGCCTGTCCGGAGAAGGATATCCTCCTCACAAGAGGTGGCCGACAGCTAAGCAGCCAGCTGGACTCATCGAGCCTCTGGAGGGGATGGAGTTGGGCACTGCCTTACGTCACATCAACGCTCCACTACTGAAGCAAATCTCCCTTTTGTTCCCACTTTGCCCGAGCTGTGAACCAAAACATGATGTCTAAGCATTCATGAACGGGGTGTTCTTTGGGACAAACTTAAACTGGACTCCAGAAGTGACACCAATGGACGTTCGGTTTACTGAACCAGGCTAATGCCAGCCTGAAGAAAAATCTGCTAAAATACATGCAGTGTTGGTTTAGGTGCCCCACACCGACCATTCCTCTCTACAAATCTGCCATTCCTGAGCTGCATTACTTGCTAATGCAGATGTAGCCGATACATCAAACAGGGACTACACACCAAGATTGAACACAGCTCCACTCTGGCCGAATTCCCACCGGTTTGCACTCGATGAGGAGTGTAAATCTGCAATCTAAATCAAAACCGCCACTACAACTTAAATTTGGACAAGGCCATGTGTCTGGGAATCAGGGAATTCCTACTAAATCTGTCAGAGCTGGTGACCTTGCAGAGGCAGAGGTGAGTCAGATCCTGTTGGGTCTCACCACCGCGTATATCACAAAACATACTATCTCCTGCAATCTGACACTGACTTCAGCTGAGCTGCTTTTTTATTCCACACCATCTCCTCCTGAGGTTTCTCATCAATAAATAAAGAGACATGCTGTTACCACAGCTGCTCTGCACCTAACTAACCCCTTATTAGCTTACAGACACACACACACACATATACACAACCTCCCTCCCCCAAAAACCACACCACTGGAAGAGCAACACTGATATAATGAAGATATTTTCAGTGTCCAAGTGTTGACTGCTTGCATGTTAGTAGTTAGAAGTCTCTTAGCACTGCCATCATAAATGTCCATTTCAAATGCAGATCCATACAAATTTAGAACAGCAATGAAACATTTAACTTCCTAGATGATAAAAATAGCTCAGTTTTTAAAGCTGTCATAAGTAGGAACAAAAGCATGAATTACTGGGTGCAGAGAAAGCCAGAGAAGAAATATCCATGTTCAGTGAAGAAACTTTCAGATCCTGCTCAAGTTAAAAGTTGATTAATTAGATAAAATACTAAAAACTCTGAAAGCAGCCTGAAGTGGTGTTGGTCTGACAATGAGAACGTGCATGAGAAACATGGGAGAATTTGGAATAAGGTGGAAGGAGAAGTTGAGCCTTTGTCTGCTGTATGCTGGGTGACTGCCTAATTCGGAGCCTACTAGCCGTTCCACAGGACAAGCGTCTGCTCCTTCACTAGCACCAACCAGAAATGACACCCTCTATTTGAGCAACTGTCACTGCAGTGTTGACCAAACCTGTAAATTCCAAAGATAAATTTTGACTTCAACAAGTCAGCACAGAAACCCTATTGAGGAAATTCTGGAACAACTTGCATTTCAGTACCCTTCTGCTTGGCTTACCAAGGCCCATTAGAAACATAACACATAAAAGAGCACCTGCATTTTATCAAAGGAAGGAGAGCTACAGTGAGTTTTTTGCCAAACCAAGCTATTTTAGAGCAGTTTGTTGCCCATTTATGCTTTGATTTCAACTTTAAGCCAAGTAAGAAAGCACATAGTGTGAAAATAGATACATGTAAAATAATCTGATCTACACAGGCTGCGTACCTTAAAATACTCTAGCTTTAAATTTCCTAGTGCCTGATTAAGGTAAGTTTGAAGTACACCAGTGCACTTCATGTGTCTCAATCCAGCTTCAAAACATCAGGAACACTAAAATTTTCAAAACCATAAATAAGATAGCTCAATTCCACTGGAAATGACACTCAAATAGAGATGGACAAAACTAAATGTATTAATCACTTAACCAGTAAGACATACAGCTACAGAGGTCCTTCAGTTCTGGTCAGATCATTAGTCACTTCTGCCTTCACTAGAATTTACTCCATCCTTCTCCGGGCCCTACTCTCTCCTATCAGTCATATCACTGTACTCCACAAGGAAACCAAACATGGGCCTCCTCTTCTTAATTGTCCCTAAAAAAATCTGCCATTTCTCCTAATTGCTCACAGAGCACATAGCACTTCCAAATTATTTTATATGGCCTTCAAATGTTTGATCACAAAGCACTTCTGCCGTAATGCCCACAGAAGTCAGCTAACCTGGGCTGATCGTACAGCAGTCTACAATAACAGGCATGAGATTCATTCATTCAGACTTTAAAAGCTGTACACTTCTATTAGTTTACATACATTATGCTCTCTCATTTTTGTTCATATTCTCTCTTATTACTATTACATCCAGGTATAGGCTATTGTTTTAATTAATATAATTTAAACTATAGCTTTCAAAATGCTTAAGTTATTTAGGAAGAGTCACTGGGGCTCTCATGTTCATAAATCTCTTCAGTATCAACAGCTTCTAGAATAATAAAAGCAAAATTTTCAAAGACCGATAAATAAAACTGACTCACTGAAAGTCAATGAACACTTGACAACTTGCTACCCTTTGCATCCCTGAAAATCACCACAGGCAACTTCGGAAAAAAGAATGTAACCTCCTTGGCCACCTAAGAGGCTTTCTGGAAAATATGTGCCTTATGTCTATGTTTAGTTTCATTTTGTACCTTTATAACCTTTTCCTAAAACATGATTACAGCCCTGGTCTTTTTACAACTGATATTAATTAGAATTACTAATGAATGAATCATTCCTCTACATGAAAGCGCTTTCAGTTTGCAGTTGCTGTCTACTGGGTTTTGTTTGTTTATTTATTTTGGTTTCAGTGTTGGGGTTTTTTCAATAATGATTGTGGGGAAACAGGAATTGTTTAGGAGTTGGTAATTTCTAAAGATCCTAACAGGAACAGATTTCAAACTCAATAACCAAGAATGGTATGTTGTGCACTGTTACTTGACTAAGTGTGCCCGTCTCATCAAGAGTTGACTCTAAATGCTTACTTATGCAAATAACCCACTGGTAATGTGAGCTGATTTCAGAAGGCATGCTCATATATAATGTTTGCTTATGCCTACATATAATAGGAATTTGGTTCTACAAAATTAACGGTTACAAAAATCAGCTTATTTGTGTGAGTATCAATTTCTCTACAATACATTACCATAGCTGTTATGTGTTTGAGTCAAAATTCCAGAGTAAATTCTGCATGTCTCGGTCAGGACTGTAATCATAATTACTAGGGCAGGAGATAAAAAAAAACCCCCAAACCACAAACCATTTTATTTCCTTTTTTTTAATTATTATTTTTTATCTGGATGAATTCTTCTAGTTAATCCACTGAAATGTAATACTATCATTCACAGCTGCAGTGATAATGACTAGAGAAAGAGGAAACCATGAAGACACAGCTTCTCTACTGCTGAATGCCACTAATAATCCTACTATTTCTCATTTTTATGACCATGTATTTTATGAATGATAACCCGCTCATTATATATTGCTATAAATATTTTGGGGGTTTTGCAACAGAAATAGGCATCAATAAACAATAAATTCTACAAGCTTTTCTGCTAATACCTAAGAGTCTACTAATGTACCTCAGAGCAGTATTTTCACTGGACCCCCACACTGGGAAGCTATATGAACTATTAGTTTTAGCTGGAAGGACTTCATAGATAACTTACATCCTTTCTGCAGTTATAAACCAGTTTTGTCAGTTGCCTGAAATCATACTGAATCTGCCCCATTAATTCCCCCCCTCCCCCCGCTGTATGATATAGCCTTCCAATATATTAATATTCCGGTGGCTTACACAGTCTTGACCCAGCAAAGCAATGAGAATACTGTAAATTTTGCATCTGAGCATTAGTTGTAGTACTGTATACTTTTACCTTCATTCAAGCTATTACAATCACAGGTGGATATAATTCAAGGTACTTAAGAATTGAGGACAAGCTATAAAAATCACTGAATTTTAAAAGCTATTTTAACCTATTTGAAACTGCTTTCTTTTCAGCTTCATATATCTCAAGCGTATCTGCTATTTTGAAAATTCAAGGGGTGACAAGAGACTTTTAATCACCTCTGCGACAACCTGAGGCTGATGCCATTCCTTCTTTCTGGTAAAATAAACTTCTATTAATCATTCTTTTGAATAACAACTCTTAGTACTAAGTTCAATACCACAAACTTTGGTAACCTGACTTTAGATTTCACCAGGCTGGGGTTTTTTTGGCTTTTTGGGTTTTTTTGGTAAGCACATATTACAGTGATTGCTGCCTTGGCTCATTTGTAAACCAATTTTAAAAATTACCTGGTAGCTTGGTACAAGCTTGGTTAACTGTGGTCCCCAAAGGAAATTAGGAATGATGAAGCATAGCTGGTGGGTTAGAACTGTTTTATGCAGCTGATTTGGGGTAAAAAAAATAGCTTACAATTGTTGCTAAGTTTCACAAAATCAATACAAAATAATACTTAAATGCAAAATGCACCGTGGGATTTCTGCTCTTATCAGTGTGCTGCTTTATCAGAAGAAAATGAAGTGTTCAAAAATGAAAATTTTGCCACGCTACAAAGAAGAAAACAAGGAGAGCTGCTTTTGGCTTACCATTTCTATTTCACGGGAATCTTCAGACTGTTCTGTAAGCATAATTAACCAATCCATTTCCTTACTGTTTCGCCACTGATGTTCCTCTCTCTCCCTCCCATGTCAATAGCCCCCTCTCAAGACCCCCACAGCCTCTCAAAACAGTTTTCCTGTTTCTCCTATTATCTTCTTATGTCCTGCCATGTCAATAAAAGACAGCAAATGTCTTCCCTGGGTTAAAGTTACACAGAAGCTGGCCAGCTAGCCAAAAATGTTCTAATACTAATAGATCATTCAGCTACTGCCAAACAGAACAGATAATATCTGAGTTTTCCTTACCTGTCTCCCAGTGGGAGAATAACAGGTCTCCCTCCATTACTGAGCTGCTGACTTTCACCAAAAGAAAAAAAAAAAAGGGAAGAATTTAGTACCTTTGATACCTCAGGCTTCTACGAAATTTGTCTAAAACAAGGTTCAAATGCTGTTGGAAGAAAATAGGATTGATCGACTGATGGACGCAATGATTACAGAAACCTGTTTTCTTTGGAAATCCAACTCTCTTCAAAAGCCTCCAACAGACATAATGTGCCTTTTGAATTACCACAATAACAAAAGGCCATTTCTGGACAAGGTATCACCCTCCTCAAACTAGAAAATAAGGGGGAAAAAATATAAACCTTGCTGCTAGAGGCATAAGCAAACATTACACTGTTTGATCTTTTTCATTTACTATTGAGGTAGAACCGTATTTTATCTTGGCCAAGAGAGAACTGTCATGGTTATCAAGATGCATTGTGCTGGTCATCCTCTGCCCAGCCCTACATCTTGCCCAAGGCTTAGAACTGAGAGACAAACACACAAGCATAGGCTTAGTTCCAGAAATTAATTTAAAGTAATAAAAAAAGAGGTTACTGCCCTAGAGACATTTAAATGAATAATAAAACTGTGACGTTACTGACTTTATCTGGAGAGGTTAGCATTTCTGCTTGGGGTCTGTCTTATAAGTCAAGCTATAAACAAAGCAAAACAATAACTCTTCTGTCATACTTTGCATTAACATCTGATGGACAAAAATATTCCTCCTGCGCATTAGCTTCTTATATACAAGGGTAACAGCCCAGAAAGATTTATGTGTCCACGTAGCAGTGCAAGCTACAACGTGCAAACACAGACAAAAATGGGAGATACAGTAGTTCAAGCTCTCATCCTGGTGGGGTGGGTGGGGAGGTGGGGGATGGGAACCACCCAAAAAAACAAACCCCAAACCAGTCTTTTTAGGCATTGAAAGAATGTCAAAACTCTCCAAACTCGGAGACAAAGCTAAATATTTACTTTGCAAGAACAAATTTTAGCTTAGGGCAGATCATTGAGGAAAATCATGTGTATGCATGCAAGAGTAACACCAGTTTCCTGTTTATGACCCCACTTGAGCAGTTGCTCTGAAGAATAAAAATAAAAAAATAAAAAAAACACACAACAGCAGTAACAGACAAATATCTCTCCCTAGTAAAAACCACGTAATTTTTCTCCTAGCTGTAAGAATATTTTGTTTGAGCGTTCTGCAAGTTTTATTCTCATTAAAAGTGCCTTTAAAAAAGTACTTTGAAAGATCACCAGCATTTCTAGTAAATGCAAAATGCAAGCATGTAATTCTTGACCATTAAAATGGTGCTAAAAACATTCATGGAACTGTTCAAAAGTCTAAGAAAACTTGGCAAATGGACCTATTTCTTCTTTTAATAACTGAGAGCAAAAAGGTTTCCTGGCTCCTCCAGATATCTCACACACAGAAGGGAATACGACCTTGCTGATTTATTTATTTATTTTTACAAGGATGTTTGATATATACCTCTTTTGGTAGCACCTTGGCTGAATTAAAAACAAACAATATCACTTCAGGCTGTTAGTGCTGGTTGGGTCAATATACTATATACTGAGAAAGAAAAGCACTTCAATGTTTTCAATTTAGGAACTACCAGAAAGAAACATCCATTAAAAACTTAAGTTGCCAGTTCTTGCTTTCTCTTTGGGTTCATATCAGATGCTGAATGCTTTTTCTGAGAGAACGCGTGAAAGAATTCAAGATCAGAGTGCTTAAGTCTCCATGCCAGGGCATGTATGCCACACTTTCCACAAAGCAAGTCTCCTTTTACCTATCAGTGTGCCAGGGTATGTATGCCACACTTTCCAAAAAGCAAGTCTCCTTTTACCTATCAGTGATGCCTCCGAACAGTTCATAAGTCTGTGCTATATTTTCTAATATGAACAAGAGCTGTGTAACATTAAGTTTTTGCTTCTTGAAAGTCCTACCCTGTGCATACGGCTATTTGAAATAACCAGTAGTTGTCAAGACTAGAAAAGTAGTTCTGGAGGGAATCTATTTCAGAGTGCTGTCTTTGAAGGTATACGCCAGATGACTAGTTTGGATTTTTTTTTTTTTTTAATTTCTGAATGATATCTTACTCCCTTGTTCAAAATAGCCTTTAAAATACAAAATTAATTCATTTTCTTCCTCTTGAAAACATTCTTACATCTTCTCATGATTGATTTTGCAGTAGAATCTCTTGGTGATCTCACCAATGTACCAGATATTTAGTCTTCATTAAAGTCTTGGGGAAAAAAACTCAAAACCCAACCCTTTGTGAATAGGGCTTAGCAGAGGTTTGATGGCAAGCACAGCACGGATATAATCATGCCTGATGGAGAACCTGAAGGATAAAATAAGAGACAGACAGAATCTTTACAAAAATAATTAAATAACCATGAATATTACTACAGAAATGTAGCAGAAAGGAACTATTGTTAGCTACTTCTTAAAAAGGTAAATCCCCACTATGTAAAATTTAAGGGAGGGAGGGAGCAAAACAAATGATGACAGACGTAACTTTCAATTACAGTTCAATTGGTGGAAATATGGTTCAATATTGGTGGAACACAGCTATAAGGATATTGTGTTTTCTAACACTACGTTATGTGTTCCGGACGACAGCAGAACTCAGTCAGCAACCTCCCTATAGATTTAAAGGAAATCACACAGCTTACGGGGACTTTTATGCTCGTTTGAGTATTTTCTCAGTCCACAGCCTGGGCGGTGTTTACAGCAACACCGGCACGCTCCCAGAGATCCGAGTGGCCCAAGGGGGCAGCTCTCTGCGGATGAGCCTTCCCTCCCCAGACGCAGCAGGCGGGAGCCCACGACGCGTTGCACGCTGGTGGACACGCGCCCCACCGCTCCCCGCCAGGGACGGAGCAGAACCACGCTGCCGGGCTCGCCAGCACGGCACTCTCGCAGGAACCTCTCCTCTGCCGGGGTGAAAAGTAAGGGCATTCACAGGCAGCCGCTCGGGATCCAGCACTTCCCGCATGCTCATTTTGTGGGACCTCTCCAGTCCCACAAAACCCCCACAGAGCAGAGCTCCAGCACTCACAGACGTGCTGCAGGACCCTCAAGCCTTCCCGTCACACCTCATAGTAGACACTACCAATACCTTCTGACTCAATGACATCCAAGAAATTTCATCCTTTTGGCACAAGCACAACAGGGACAAAATATGACCCATCCTTTAAACAGACTGCTGCTTATGTTTGTATTTGCTACGATCCAGACACATTTCCAATTTAGAGAAAGGACAGCTCCATAACTCATTTCCCCCCCCCCGCGCAGTAGCACTGGTCCTAATACTTTGATAACACGATTTATAGATAGAACTGGTTGAATTGTCTAAGGTTTCTGGTTTTGTAACAAAATCTCTTCAAGTAAAACAAATTCTAAATCAGATGTTCCTCTTGCAAACTTGCTGCATGGGGTAGAAATGCCCGAGCATTAAACAAATTGTCAAAGCAATAAGCTTGAGTAGGAAGCACAGGGTTAATTAAACCTGTTCAGAATCAGAATTAAAGTTGGAATCACTCCAGTACCACCAAAAGCTCCTCTAACAGGTTATCTACTGTCTTTGCTGTGCCCTTGCCTAGATCACGTTATCTTTTGCTTTTTTTTATTGAATGAAGAGAGGGGGTTTAGCTCTCTGAGGGGGGAAAAAAAAAGTAAGAAATGCCTCTAAGCTGCAGATGATCTGGGGAGAGCTAACCTATGACACAGAGCACATTCCATCTTGTTGCTCTGAACTTCCAAGGATTTGAAGAGGATTTTTCACCATTGAAAGCAAGTTAATAGAGTCAGAGATAAGTTTCAGGGAAAGCGATAAAGTTAATTCTCCACCTGTCCACTTCTTGTCATATATTCCTCGAGTTACCAACAGCCCTTCTCCGAGCCTAGGAATCAGTGGCGGCGGGGGGAGCAATGACCGAGAGCAGAGGAGCACACAGCTGAAAATGAGCTGCTCGACAGCAACCACCGATCAACAGGTCAGTCATTTGTCCGTTCTGACATGCTGGGATGCAAGATTAGTGGGTTTTATTATTGGGATTTTTTTCCCCAACCAAAAAAAAAAAAAAAAAGACAGACCAAGCCAACCAGGCTCAACTGCTTATACCAACTGCATGAAACTCACTGTAAAGGTGGGTTTTGAAAGTTCATGCAGAGTTTCACGCTCACGTCTACTGACTTGCCCTTCTAAACTGAAAGGGAAAAAGGAAATACGTTGACTAAACACTGTCATCCCATGTTAATAAAACACATCATCCACTGCTTCAGTTAGATCCTTTCAAGAAGCTCACGACTAAATATTTTTGAAAAACTTATCTCTAGAAGGTCAGTTTGCTTTTTGTCACCACTTTTGGTTTTCTAACCAATTTATCTATAGAGATGTAGGAGGAGTGTAAAATTTATATAGAAGACACCACTATGTATTGAATGCACTAAATGGAAATTCCTTCCCCATTGAGGACTTTATAACTAGGGTAATGAAATTTTTATCAGGTCGTAACTTAGAAGATTAGAAGACTGGTAGCACATTACTCTAAAAATCAAATCTGATTAATGTTTAATTGTAGCAATGCGCAGAGGTATTAATTAGGTGTACTTTCTATGACTCATAAATAGCTATTAAGGCAAAAGCAAGAATAATTTGAAGATTAACATGAAGAGAATGGTATACTTGAGTGGTAAATTATAATTAAACTGAATGGACCTTGCAAAAATAATAGAAATTGTCACCCAATATAATAATTTTGATGCATAATGCAGTTATAACAAGTTTTCTAGCAATCGAGTCTGACACCTTTTCCTCAGGATTTTTTTTTTTTTGTGCAGAAGCCACAAGTGTGAATTAAAAATTTACTTATGCTTTTCAATGAGAATCACAGGGCAGATCTTAAAAAGCAGTACAGCTATTTGGTTCTTACTGCACAACTGAAGCATTCATGCATATACCTCGGCAGGCTTTGTTTGAAAGGGGATCCCAAGCAAAGGCTCTGGATTTGTACACTCATAGAAGCGTTGCAATTAAACTTGAAGATCTCTACCCTTGCCCCTTGATTTATTTTTTTTTTTTTCACTTTTTTTTTTAAATGAATAATCCTTAAAGTCACAGAGGGGTTAGAAATGTCGTTTCAGAACTGCACTTCTCCAGTGAGCCACACTTTCCTGACACATTTGTTATCAAGATGGTGGCTGGGTGTATTTGCACTGCTCATTCCCCTTCCTACAGTCTTGCAAAAACAGTTTTATTTCCATTATCAAAAGATGGAACATATGCGGCATTCTTTAAAGTGCTGCTACTAATAATAACGAAGTGCCTAGCGTTCATGACCTTGCAGAAAAGGTTGAAAACATGACCAAGAGGCACCACTATCAGAAGGATATAAAGTTAATCCACCTTTTCTGCTAATTTTATGCCAACATAACAAGCCTTAGATATCTGCTTTTGGCATTAGCTATGTTTTCTAAATTTATTTTCATTAACACAGTTGAAATTGGAATTAGCTTCTGCCTGTACTGCTCTGGAGCAGCAACAGAAAGTAGAACAAATACATAATCTTGTGTCCTATGAAGAAAAACAGGGAAAAAGGCATTAAACCTATCTTGTTTGTGTCTATTGTTTGCATATGATTTCTTACAACCGCATTTCTGTCATTATTTAAAAAGCCTAATTTTGTAATCAAAGAGATGGTAAGTAAATGGTTTTAAGATTTAAAATTTTCCTTCAAAAAAAGTGAACAGGGCAGTGATGCAACACTGAAGAAACTTCTTTGGCTTGCTATTTTCATTTAACACCAAGATTAGCAACTAGAATGAAGGAGCTGCATGTTGGCCAGCTGATCCTCTGAATTACCTATATCTAATGATAGAACCTTTTTTTTTTTTATATGATGCAACAAAAAAAGTGTTACGTGGCAGGTCTGCAATCAGAAATAGAAAAATCTGCATTTCTTAAAAGCTCGAAATGCACACAAGCTCTGAATAACAGGTTTCTATTATGCACTAAGTACACGGTCCATTAGAAATATCTTGGAAATTAGAAAAAACGTAATGAAGCATATTCATTGACAGTCTTGATCAAAAGACTATTTTGAATTGTCAAAAATCTATCAGATTTAATACCACCCATTAAAGGATGCTCCAGTTGCATCCCATATTTATTTATTTTCTATTACTTGGAGGATGTGAGGTGAAGAAAGAGTGACCAAAATGTTCTGCATGAACAGTGATGCAAGTTTTCTCCATTTACACTTGTGCCATCAGAAATATCCTCTTAATTGTATGATAGCCAATAGAAACCAAATCAACAACTTAGCTCTCTATCTAATTTTAGAGCCTTAAAATACAGCAGGAATTCATTATGAGCAGGAAATAAAATGGGGAGTTGCAGCTGGCATTTAAAAGGTTATTTATTCTTTAAACCATTAAAAAGCCTTTTAAAAAACATCCTTCATGTATGTACTAATGCTTCTAATGCATTAATTTTTGGTTAGAATTACTAAATCTTTTGGAAGTTTTATAACAAATGATTGATACAGGGAATCATTATGTTGCCTATGTTTTCCTGGGGGTGTTAATAAATCAAGCAAATATGATACAGAATCCAGATTTAAAATATCTCAGGTGGCTAGAATTGCTAATAAAAACACGCATAAAACTCTTTTACAGCTAGGGAAATACCCATTACCACATACAAGAGCATGTTTCACCTAATCCCTCTGTCTTTTCCATCTCTACAGTGCTTTATCATCATGTCCCTCGTCCACATCTCTAGATGTATTCAGTTGTGCTACGGAGACCCAATAAATTCAGTGGTATTGAGGGATGTAAAAAAGGTTTTGGCCTTTGGAAGTGTACAGTGGGTTCTAGGAAGTGCAAATATGCCATGTTTCATGTTAAGAGCTGGTGCACAGTGACATTTTTCTTTTAACATGTCTCTAATGTTGTGCAACTGCTGCAGTGCTCTGCAAGCTCCTTGCCTCTTGCACTTCTAAGCAATTCTAGAAACAACAGTTAGGATTCTTTGCATTTATTTTAACAAGATATTAAGTAAATCTACATCCCAAATTTTGATTGAAAAAATGTTTGAGCCAACTTCCAAAAGGAAGTCATTGCTGTATAGATCTTGAATGCAGCAACAACAAGCAACAGCAATCATAGAATAAGTAGGACCATTATGCATCAACATATAGAAGATGTGTTTTCACTAAGGCTGGCTAGAAAACAATTTCTGTCACAAACATTAAACAAAAAAGAAACAAAGTTTTGAAAACTGTCTCCTTCCTGATGTGCAGCAACAAAAATAAAAGTTTTACAACACAGAACAAAACTAACACTCACTCACCAAGGTGAGTCAAAAGTTGACATTTAAAGTCCTCAAGCTACAGTGTAGGAGTATGGATCACGTCCCAGTCTGAACTAGGTGGGGAAAGGATTTTACTCCAGGTTTCTTTCAGTCCCACTCAAGTCAGCACCAATTCATTGGTGGTGCCGAGGAATGAGTCCTTTTGCCTTTGCTTGTACTTTCTACCCCAATCCTAAAAATTTTCCACATTCCAGTTTCCATTGAGATATGAGGCTGGAAAAAAAATATTTTTCCAACTTATACAGCACTACTACCTACATCAGATCACTGATTTTTCTCCTTCTGCATCCAGTTCCTGGTGGTGAACAGAAATACGTGGGCACTTACTAAACAGGTGGCCCTCAACTTGCACTTACAAGGGTAAGGTTTGGTGCATTCTATGTACATAAAATCAAAAGAACACAAGTTTAAAAACCTGTAAAGTTTTTCCTAAGATAGGTACAATGTGGAGGAAAAAACCCAAATAATAACATTCCACCTTGAACATTTATAAAAGAGACAGCCAAGCAGTAGCAGAAAAGCCCACTAACTTCCTAAAAGTCAGCCTTAAGACTCAAAGCACTGCTATCACCTCCCCAATAAGACCAACTGGATAAGTACCAGTTTTTTCCCTTGATACCATAATTTAACATCGCTCAGAAAAAGTCAGGCCCACAGGGAACTGTGGCAGAACAGGACAGAGGGAAGACTCCACCACCTTCTCAATCTCCTGAAGAGGGAATTAGTGTTTCCATAAATACAATTTGATTTCTCTACACCCTCCAACTCGCCACAGGCGAGTCATTTGCTTGTGATTAGGAACGGTCTTGCAAGCTAACAATTAAAAAAATACTGCAAGTCAGTAAGCTTCCTAAAGCATAAGCTTACACGTGAAAAATTCAGATGCAGAAATCAATCCTGTCTATAATTTGAAAAAAAATACTAAGAATGCAAGGAATGTTTCTGATAATCACTTTATGGTAGCATATGCATGGGAGAACATGATTCATGCAAAACTGTTTCCCTGTCTCAATTTTTAATGTTACTGTACATTATAGGAAAAACGCAGCATGAATCTCTCAAATATTTTCAGTGAGAAAAGGAAGGACTGTAGGGAACCAATTAGGTTTGCCAGTAAACCAACAGTGTTTGTGACTGGTGCCTCTCAGGGTCAAAAGTAATAAATTTGTCATGCACTAGTATTCCTGATATTACACCTGTGTCAGGGGACAGTGAAGATTAATATCATAATTAGAAATGCTGAACAACATCTCCATTACAAGACAGATAAAGTGACAATCCTGACACAGTCACAGCAACGATTTTATTCATCATTTTTCTTCCAACCTGATGAAAGAACAGACGTTATCAGCCTGGATGACTTCTATATTTTGGGGCAACAAAGCAAATCCATGACCTACCTTTGTGACTGCAGAAGTGCAAAACAGCTGATGAAGTGAAGGTGCATGACAAAACTTGGGGAAAAGGGGGATAGAAAGTAGGATTAAAGAATGGGGTGACGCAAGTTGGGGAGGTTTACCTTCCTTGGCACGGAGGGAAACGCAAGCTCGTTCTCTGCTGTGCATGGCTGACAGCAGAAAAAGAGCAATACTACCCAGTCACATCTAATCAGACCACCATCTGCAAAATGATAACCCAAAACCCAAGCTGGTTCAGTCCAGACCAAGTGCCCGCAGATGCAGCGTGGCTGTGGCTCCGGGCAACACGTTGCCTTTGCTCCAGAAGAAACCCCAAACACAGTATGTACAAAGGTACGTACAGAGTTTCGAGATTTAGACCCAGAGAACAACACCAAGAAGCTAAAACCTCATATATACTTCAAGTGTACTAAGCTTTTATGATTGAACCATAAGTTGTGACAACTGTTAGTAGCTAAAAGAGATTTTTTAATCAACATTCTGTTAAAAGCATTAGAAGGCTTCATCACAAACAGTTGCTAGTGTTAAGAAACCAGAGAGTCTTTTTTAGAAATTAAACGACAAAGCTTATCTTCCATGATTTGTGACTGATTATTCTCTTTTAGATAATCTGCATGCACTATTGTGACAAGAAAACTTAAAAAAAACATTTCACGCAGATGTGCAGCTATGTCTGCGGACAATGAACTTGGCAAACAGCTCAAAAACCTGAAAAATAAATTCACCCCAATTGCCCATTATTCTTGCAATATAATCAAATGAGTTTTTCTCAGTAATCTATATAGCCCATTTGGGTTATTTTGGATTTACACCAGGATGGTTGAAATTACCTCACTACTCCCACACAGCAACCAAAGCAAACACTTGCTAACATTTGAGAGGTGGGCGAGGAGGCAAAGTTAGTTACATCACCACCACCTTTCCCACAAGCTGAAGAGGAGGCACATGCCAACAGTTGGTGAAGAACACACCACCGGGCCTTTGCTCGGCCCGAGAACAATTCTCAAGCGTACAGACTCCAAGTTCTTTCTCGCATATAGCAGCAAAGCAGCTGGCTGGTGTTAAACAAGAGGGGCTATTGATACAGCAAAGGGACAGCAGCTTCTACCTTGTGCTGCTGTGCACCTTGGAGTTTGCTGATGACACTAAGACCAATAAATATGAAAAGAAAATGCTTAGCAGCAGCTTACTCTCTCCTTTTTCTGTGTCTTTAGGAATGAACACAGAGAACCTCACTGTGCTTACATCTAAGCATGCATCTTAAATCATCCCTGGACCTGAGCCTTCTGGTTAAAAACTGCAGCATAAATAGGAGTGTAGAGTTTAAGAAGACCTCGCTACACTAGTCACTCACTGGCAACAGCAAGTACACCTAGGTGAACTTTAGCAAAAACATACAGCAGAAGCATCCGTGGCATTCCTAGAACTGATAGGAGCACAGCCTGAGCTTGAAAGCATAAACTGACAGGGTGTGCCTACATAACCTGCTCCACTGCTAACCACCAAACGTAGCTGGAATCTTTTTCCCAATACCCGATAACATTGCTGCATATTCAACCAACTATTTCTTACCTTATCTTGACAGGCAGGCGCAACAAATTAGCCACAGTTCTGTTTATAACAACCGATACGTAGTAAAAGATGGGTTTTCTCACCCAGTCACTCCCCGTCCTTTATACACAAAACAGAGCCCATTCTTTCATTTTCTTCTTCGGAGCTACATCTAAATTAAACTAGAGTATAATGCTGGTTCTTTTACTAGCTACCTAATCTGCTTACCTCCTTTTCAAAGCCAAGCACTCAAAACTGGACTTCCTTCTTCAGCTAAGGTCCCAGCAGTACTGAGTGAACAATTAACTGCTTTGCCTCCTCTGCCACCCCACATGGCATCAATACATCCCAGCCCGATGCCTGTCTGTCTGCAGCAAATTGCAATCAGCTGTAACTTCCCAATCTTTTCTGTAGAACTGCTTCTTGGCCACAATTATTCCCCATTTTATAGCTGTGCATTTGATTTTTCCATCTTAGGTACAGAACTCGGCACTTTCCTTTGTAGAAATTCATCTTCCTGATTTCAGACTATTTCTCCGCTTTATCAAGCTCATTTTGAATTTTAATCAGTTCTCCACAGTGCTTGCAACCCCTATCTCCCCTCCTCCCACATTAGCACAGCTTGGTGTCATCATGTACCACACTACAGCTGTGACAAGGAGACGTGCCGGTGGTTTTTTTGAGTTTGAATATGCAGTGAAAAGCAAGAAAGAAGAAAAGAAAATCAATGCCTTAAGAATTGCAGTTTAAATAGCCAGCAAAATATTAAAAAAGTAGTTTAGGAATGGAAACCCAGAAATCTTAAGTATCTTCCAAAGGAGCATATCAGCTGAGCAAAAAGCTGTGATGATTTCAGCTCTGGGGAAGACACTGCCCATGTATTTAGCCCTTGGCAGCATGTAGCTTTAACTATATAACCACGTTAGTAAGGAATAGGAAATCTAATCAAGGGAGTTTCTGTGTTTATTTAAGAGCCAGGTAATATGAGGCAGATAACATAATTCTTGCAGCACTTTTAGTCTTGTTCCCATCTTTATTATATGTGACCTGGAAACAAATACATAATCATATAGCCAGGGTTTCGTATTACTCTGTATTATCCCAAGATTCTTTAGTATATATTAAGTGTATAGCTGTCTTATTTTAGCCTCAGAGTATATACTCAGGTGTTTTTCCAGACAAGCAATTAGAAGATTGGAAAGTCTCACAAAATGCTCCTATGAATTGTTCCATGGAGAGCAAATCTAGAAGCGCCAAACAACTGCGGCATCCCATGGCACCATTACAGCCCAGAGTTATTGCTCACTGGGCAAAATGACTTGCAGACACGTACACAAAATCTTGCAATTAAAAAAATAAAAATAAAAAAATCCCCATCCCTGAAGCCACCTCCACAAACCAGCATAGTTGCTATCATACAAGCTCATGTGCATGCAGATATATGCTACCTGCTAATAAACAACCCTTTTCAGGTCAAGAGCTGACAATTAAAGCGCTACATTAAAACATACCTTATATTAGCTTTATTAGGAATTTCATAGTACTTCCACTAAAAAGTTAAAAACACTCTTGCTTTGAAAACAAACAGTACCAAATCCCTTTGCCTTTTTCTGTTTGCTGAAGAGCAAATCAAAACACCACAGAAACTTGGGATATCAGGGAAGGCTCTCTGGGAAGGAAATAAAACAAAACCAACTTGTCAAATGGGACTCCCTGCTGCTGCATACCATGTGGTGCTCTAGTGAGCTGCATCTGTTCAGCTATTAAACATAGTGGTGACTATGATACCGACAGCAGTGACATTATCAAATATGCTGAGTGGTTATTAAGGCTCTATAGCATAATTTTTCACTTTTTATTTTAATTGGCAGAAGTTACTGTAAAGTAGCTTCATGTATGATAATGCTCTTTGTGCTTGTCCCTAAATGAGAAGGCACTGCTACATAATCCACAGCAAGTCTTAAAAACTCCATCTGCTATGCAAGGGAAAGGCTGGGTACTTTTGCTCCAGGACCTCTCTGTTGCTCCCTGGAAGTCACTGGGTCGGGGGGAAAAGAAGAAAAAAAAAAAAAAAGGCTTCGGGACATTACTGGGGTTTCACAGTGAATAGGAAGAATGCAGGACGCAGCACTGAGTGCATAGGCAGCAAGTCACAAGCCCGCCAAGGGTGAGGGCTGAACAGAAAATAACAAGAGATTCCAGCCCCAAAACGGAGCACAATGAGATCTGTTGAGGATGTAATGCTTCAACCCCATCCTTCGATCCAGAGGCCTCGGATGAAGACCCAACAGCAGAATACGCAGAGGGAAGACTCCCCAGTCCTGTACAAGTGGCTTTTCCTAGACCACAGAGAATGTATAATGCTGCAGCAGCAAGCACGATTTATATCTCCCTGAAGGAATATCCGGACTTATGTTTGGTCCTTGACTGAACATTGATTATCACCTACAAATTCCAGCACGAGAAGTTAGAGCCGCGTTAGTAGTTTCACGCTGATGTGCTTAAGGCTTCAGGATAATTTCACACAGAACTGGTAAAAGTGAAGGACCAGTGTCTTTCCTTTGTTCCTCGGTATCCCTTATTCAATGTAAACTAGGTAGTTATTAAAAGCCAAGAAATGTGGGAGTCAGTTCCTTCAGCTAATCCACCCTCAGCATCAGAATGCTTCAGTGTAAATGGGCTTTTACGAACAGATTGATATTTAAGCCTCTCCAAACACTTAACAGGAAAACTCACCTGTTGTTAGTGGGATTGTTACATTAAGCACAAACCACCAGAACATTGACAATAGCAGTTCATTAAATCCTTATCCCGTCACTTAATGTTACAGAAATTCTTGGGGCTGGCATGATCTAAGCAAAAAAACCTAACAGGAGAGTGAACAGCGGCAGCAGCCCACTATCGAACAGGAAGAATCACTGTAAGATTGATGGGGAATGCAAATATCACACGCCTATGGTTGTTGCTGGGAGAGAAAGGAAAAGGCTGCTCAGCGATCCACCAGCAGTGGAGATGCACTGGTGTCAATTCAAGAGTGTCATGCTCAGGTAAGAGAGAAAAGGGATTAGACAGCATACGCACGCTATTGAAAAGCAGATTAAGATATACCTGGTAACTTGGGTTTTAGGAAATCAAGATAAATTCCCTGTTCTGGCTATACGTCTTTTATGACCCTGGTGCAACGACTTAGAGGCAGAGAGTGCCAAAGTAACTAAATGGGATGAAAGTAAGAACCAGGCCCTGTGTGTTCAGTTCTGGTATGCCAGATTAAATTCAGTGGTTTTACTATAGTTATTTCTCACTGACACGGTGGTGTAAGTGAAAAGTGAGAAAGGCTCAAGACAATAAAACAATCTGGAAGAAAAAAAGCAAACTAGCATTAAATATTAAAACAAGTTCCAGTTCGGTGATGACACTGAGGCATCGCAGAACAAAACCTGAGTTAAATAAGTGGTCTAATTAACTAATTATGAGTTTAAGGTAGCATCTCATAAAAACCAGAATAGTATTAAGGCAAGCCTTCCTTATTAGCACAAAGTGATGAACTATAATAGCCATGTTTACTTAAACAAATGCCTGATGCAAAGCAGCAGGCTCTGTAAAATTGCCTCTGCACCTTTCACCTTCCAGCAGGAGTTTTCTGGCCTGACGTATGTCCGGCTCACGCTCACTCGCATTGCTGCAGTTTCTTCAGGCAAATTAACACTGGAAGTGGTGGGATGAGAATTGTCTGGCGTTCGGAGCCGAATCTGTTCAGGCCACTAGCAGCGCTTTTCCCCCAGCCTTGTTCTGCATCAACAGGCTAATCTTTCTGAGTAGTATTAAAAATGATATTGTTCGTGCAGCACATTCACTGAAAAACTGCTACACCGGTACTTCGTGCTGCAGCACACACTATATCCTTATCCTCACTTAGAGCTCATAAATTTAAAAGACAGGGAGTTAATGGGCCAGATCTTGGGTTCTGGCTTATATGCGTAAGAAACAAACCTTGATCTGTCCTGTGCCAACCTGGCCCTCTTTCAACGGGTCACAGCAATCTGAGAGTCACTCTCTCTTATTCAAGCTGCCATCAGGAGCTAAAAGCATCGTCTAGGATACTCTGAAAATGCTGCCATTCCTCAGGTCTGTCCTTGTGTTTTTCCAAAGCATGCACGGTCAGCCCAAAGTGCCTACAACCTGCCTACACCCTGCACTGTCGTGGCTTCTAACCCACCGGGTAGACACGCATTCCACTTGGGCTTGAGGCCAGATGTGCCCAGGCATGCCTAGGAGGGAGGTCGGAGTGCAAATCTTTTTGTGCTTCTCTAAAATCAGACAAGAACTAGGCAGTAACAAGCTAGGAAATATTATCAGGGCTGACTATTATATTACTAAACATAACAAACAGTATATGCTTAATAAAATATACAATAGATATAATAAGGAGAGAAGCACCCAATATGTGGACAAAAGTGGCTAATTCTTGGAAGTGACCCTCAATCATCCACAGCTTTTATTCCCCAAATAATCACAATTATTTCCGACGATTTGGTGCTTCTTCCTTTGGGTGATCAGCCAGGTTTCAGTGAACATCTCAAATGTTCTACTATTGCAAATAGTCAAGTATTCTTTAAATTTTAATAAGGTTGCTAAAATGTCTGCTAAATTTTTCATCAGCTCCTTTTATACATGGCAATGTTCTGGAAGAGTTGGTGCCAAGTTATTAAAACATCTGTAACCTTCATATGAAAGGATATTGGCTACTAACCAGTGCAGGAAACTTCGGATTAAAAGGATCTGATTAGACTGGGATGGGTCTAAAACATCAATGGGAGAATGCAGTGTTGACTAGGAAAGGAGCTGCTACAGAGGAAAGATGGGCTATTTATTTATCTCTACATTTTAAACTAATTCTTCCGTCCTCATTTCTGAAGCCAGAAATTTGGTATTTATATGTAAAAAACCTAGCCACAAAAGAATATGTCTCCAAATTTTGGCCACACGCTTATTTGCTTTGTTCTCGCTGCTTTTGTTCTTTAATAAAACAGAACTAATCAATGGTCTTCACCAAGAAGGTCTTCCATGTGAGTACACCATACAGTCACCACCTGAAGTGACTCCTCTCTTCCTTTAGCTATACAGTAAGCCTCATTCTGTGGCAAAGAAAAGGTATGTAATCACCCCTGGAGGTTGCCACCTGCTTTAACTGGGATTGACTGGGACTGCAGAACATGCACAGCAAATGACTTTGTGTTTGAGGACACCGCAGAAAAACAACTAGAGGAACAAGGGAAAGGGAAGAGAAAGAAAGAATCCTTGAAAATAAGATTGGACATAATCTGTACAGTACTTCAGAGCTTTAAAAGTAACAATGTAAAAAATAAAAGCTGCTTTATGAAGGGGTCATGAGCCTCTTCAAGATTATGTTAATTAAATATGCTTGCTCTTTTGCTTGCCTCTCCAAATCGGTCCACTTCAGTTCTTCAAAATGCACAGGTTTTGTTATTAGTATAACATAACTCAACCCAACCCCCTTCTATTCTTAATTTTTCAGCATTTTATTTAATTTCAACAAAGCCCCAGCAAAATTAAGTTTCATGTTTTTGTTCCCTCCTCATCCTGGGATGAAAAGTCCCATTTGTGTACAGTTTGCAACAGTAAGACTTGCCATCAAGTACAATAACAAAGTTTTGGATCTTAAGCAGTTCAACCAACATATTGAGACATGCAAGATCAGAAGGGATCTTAGAGTCCATGATCTGGTCTGCAAGATCATTTCATACAATGCCAAGGCCACATACAATTCTTTCCATACTGCTATCGGGTGATTCTAATATATGCAGGTCCATCAGAAATGTTTTAAATATCTACTCACCCTCAGCCAGACTCTACATCTTTGCTAGAAAAAAGCACCTTAGGAGATTTATTAGTGTTGGGGGCTGGAGCATTTTGTGACAGACACGTGGTATTTTAGCTAAGAACTTAGGTCCTACTGGTTGTGTAATTTTCTCTCACCAAGGGGTTGGCAGGTGGTGACCCTGTCATGCACCATGCTTTTGGGGAAGGAAGCTTTTCTCCTCCCAAAAGCAGGAAAGGAGCAGGATGTATAAAGGAGTTATTAGCTGGATAGAGGAAAAAAAGCGAGAACTTCTATACATCCCAAGACAGAGGAAGATGATGAAAGGAGTTGCTTCCCTCAAGCACATTTCTAGGCTGGGGAGGCAGGAAATAAGCGCTGGGCAATCAGACCTGCCACACTGGTGTAATGGCCCTTCCACATCAGCATCAGGATTTCTTCTTGCAGCGCTCCATGATGGCGGTCATAGCCAAACTGTTCAATTATATCAACCGTCCAAATTCCATTCATATTTTTCATACAGTAAGGTATCAGTCAGTTCCGTGCCAGAATTAGCACATTTCCATAACCTTCTCTCAGCAATTTGGCCTATTTGGGCAGACCACTGTCGCCCAGTGCGCAATAACGGACTGTGCAGAGTGTTCAAGATGAGGCATTAACAAACAGCTTATAAAATCCCTTTTCAGAGTTTCAGAGACTTTTTAATCTATGTCTGTGCTAATACAAAAGAATAACTTAATTGCATGTTTTCAAGGCATGGCTTGACCATTTCAGTGATTTATTTATTTTCTTTCCTACAAATTTAGATCTTTAACCTGATCAGTGAGGTAAGTGATTGCTGCATTTAGCAGAAATTCCCTAGATTAATTCATTGCTCCCAATCTAATTAACTTAATGTTTGTGTACATTGAATTGCATTCTCAGCTGCTTGTCTAGTCCCATAAATGATTCCTTTTTGACTGCACTGTTTTTCATTATTGAAACCCATAAGCCTGTCTGGAAATCCTTCTTTCATAGTAACTTTTCTTCAGTTTAAAGATTAACACATAGTCTGGTTGCCGAGCTTTTTGTTCCCCAAAGAGATGAACAATAACTGCCCGCAACAGCTGAACTTTCTATAGCATTTTCTATAAACATATATTAATAAGAAAAAAAATCACAAATAAATATCATGTATATGAGCATAATAAGGAAATAGCAAATATTCGCAGAATTCTGTGTTAGATAACATCAGCCTTAAGTCATTTTCTTGTGCCTCAAGGTAGCAGAATATTAAGTATCACAACTGTGATAAACATAATGATCCAAAGCCTTTCTGGTGCTCCAGAGCGATCCCCACGCCCACTTAGCAGATACGATGATGGCCTGATTTTCAGAGGTGCTGACTATATTTGGCTTCCATTGACTTTAGCCACTGATGTGTATGCTCAGCACGTCTAAGATATCAGATTCCTGAAACCTAGTTCTGCTTTTTTTTTTTTTCAGCCCTTCCTGGACTTGAGTAATTCAATTTTAAAGTCATTACTGTTTCATGCATATACAAGCCACTACCAGCCTTACAAAGTCCAAAATCTTTGCATTGCACAGATACATGTATAATAGTAAGGAATTCCATATTTGAAAGATGATTATTAGAAGAAACGTTATCCTGGGAATATCTTTTTAAAGATTATTAAACTCTTCCTGGGAAAATTAATTAGCTCCAATACAAACCACTAAAATCAAAGGTATTTTTACCATCAATCTCACTGAAAGAACATTCAACTCTCTAGGCATTGATCCAAATACAACTAAGTCAATAAGAATCTTTCAATTGACTTTCCATTAGGCATTAAGCCCAAGACATGTGAAGTATTCAAAAGAGAATAACAAATTAATTTATCTTAAGAATCTGCAATTTTTTTCTCTGATACGCTCAAACACAGAAGTCTGATCCTCACCCGAGATTTACTATTTCCGTTCACTTGAGGAAAGGTCATTATGCTGACATAAATTAAAATTATCCATATATTATGTATATGTACAATAGAATTTAACAGTCAGCTATTAAAAGCTTGGTGTAGAAGAATACCACATATGTATAACTAAGAGACAGGGAGAGGGGAGCAGGAAATAATAGGCCTTTCAAGTTTGTCAAAAGTTCCAAAAAATGAATAGGAAAAAAGTTAAGAAAATACTTTTGCAGAATTTTCCATTAACTTAAAGCTGAAAATCAAAACAACTTTATATCGACTTTTTTTTTTTTTTTTTAAACACAAAACTCAACATTTCATTTGGAGATATTTAATATTTCTCTAGTTTATAAAAAATTAAGTAGATCATATACAAAAACTGAATAAATAGCTCAGAAAATGGAGAAGCATCAGCTTGCTTTTAAGCCAAGATAATTTTTGAACGAAATCTGACAAAAACTCACAAAAGCTTTCACTTGATTTTTATCCACATCTTCCTCATGAAAAAAGTTTCAAATGAAAAATGCCTTTCCCATAATATATATTTTAATAGATGTAGTATATAAATAGTTGGGACAAAGAGCACAAACTGAATTTATTCATGATCCAAAACCCAATTTTCTGTAAGACATATGATATTTCCTCTCCTGTGACTGTTCACCTCAGTCATTAATTTTAACTCTCAAGGCTTCACAAACACATTTTGAAAATCTAAGTACAATACTGATTAATCTATCATGCCAGTAATGCCGCATCTTCAGAGTATCTCAGGTTGTCTTATACCTTGCACATATTGATATTATCTGTCCTTAATCATACCATACTTTTTCAGGTAACATGTTACCACATCTTTTAAAATAGTTTTCCGTGCTTTCCCATCAGAGTATTAATCTTACTGGTTTACATTTTCCCAATAATATTTTTTTCCTAATAACGTTAAAGAGAATGAAATAAAAATATCTCTCACAATCTACCTGAATTTACTTTCTTTTAATCTTTGGATGTTTACTATATCCTAGATAGGATTGTCGCTCTTCTTTCACCGGAATTATGGGGTGTTTTTCCCCAGCTTCCCTTAGAAGAGGGTTAGGACAACATTCAAAATGCTGCAACATCTGCCTTATTCCTTAATTTAAACCTTGGGATGTTTGTTATCAGAACGATCTTCACCACTTCACCTACTTCAGCAGATCCACGATATCTGTAACTGAGCTTAATTAGTAAGTCCTCAGCCTGCTTGAAACAGCAGAATTGAGCCCAGTTTAGCTTAAGTAGCTCATGTCCCGTAGGGTGGGTGTCTTTTCTTGAACAACAAAGCTGTAAGATCTAAAACGGTCTGCTGGCCTTATCTCCCATACAAACTTCTTGTTCTCATTTTCAAAATCAGCTGTAACCATAAGACCAGCACATTGGTTTTGTAGTCCCAAAATATTTCTATTTTAAAACAAATAACACAAGCAAGAAAGACACAGAAACTGCTGACTTTTTGCATCTGGCACACTAAATATTACATTTTGGTATAGTTTAAAGTCTTTCATTTTAACAATGAAAGATAAAAACGTGGCACAATTTATACTTAAAACAATTTTTAAAAGTGATTGAAGTCAATCGATGGAAATCTATCCTTCTTGTCTTCATTAGTACAGCAAATATTACTTGTGCCACATGGGAGAACGTCAGTTTCCTACGCTACCAGCATTGCCAGAAAAAGCAATTTTAATGGGATCTCTTAGCCCTTCGAGGCAGTATCTTTGTCTAACTTTACTTTTTTCCTCACCATACAAAAGCTGGAAACTCAAGGCAGCAACAGCACCGTGCTTGTGAAAAATGATGACATATATATATATATATATATATATCTCTCTCTACTTCTCTGTCTAATGACTTGGGAGAAGAGGGTGGGAAGAGAAGAGCAGAGATAGGAACAGGGATTGCTGTCAGAATTACCTAAGGGCTTTAGAAGTCAGTGAAAAAGCCAAGCACAGAAGCGCACGTGGTGATTAACTGAACACTGCGTGAATAAGCTGTACCTTTTTCCATTTGGCATGGAGATGGATACGGAGCATGCCAAGAAGAAGGGAAAAAAAGGAAATTGTATAGTAATTGTCAGAGCTGTCTGTCCTTCTTTTATCTGTCAACAGGAGAAGGAAATGGCAGTAGACTTAGGCATGATATCTATTTCGTCTTGAACTAGATCTCCCAGCAGAGACTGCACAGGA
The DNA here is from genome assembly GCA_013398295.1 of Chionis minor. Lineage (NCBI taxonomy): Eukaryota > Metazoa > Chordata > Aves > Charadriiformes > Chionidae > Chionis > Chionis minor. The sequence continues at coordinate 820,643 of VZSF01007300.1, forward strand.
GACCACTTCCATAATGGAAGTCAAGTAATAGCTATGAAGACTAACTGCTGCATTTCTGGATGACTAAGTTATATTAACATCCCTTTCTTAAAGCACAGGGATGCATACGTATCATACATGCAACCAGTCCTTTATATCTAGGCTGCTACAGTACAGGTGGTGTTTTATAATAATCTACCTTGGAATTTAAAATATTTGCACTAGAACTGTTAAGCATCTGGTAGCAATGCAGATTACACATTTTTTTAAATGTTTCTCATATTAACAATGGTTATTTGGGGAGGTTAAATGATTACTTTAAATAAATGTGTTCCTAACCTAACACTAAAGCTGTGATTCAGATGATCAAGTAGCAATTTTCCAAATGAGAATTTGTTATGAGCTTGATTTCATTATTAGGTTTACATCGTCTTTAAGTAAACAGAATAATAAAGAGGGCAAGCACACACTGAAGTACCATAATCAAACTTGTAATTTTCTCTTCCATTCCTAGAATGAAGAAGGTTAAGAGCAAGCTACCTCATAGCTCTGTTTTGAAACATCCCAAACAAGCACCCTCCCCAACATGCATGTGAGGACTATGATTTCAGATTTTTTCACTCAAAGCAACAGTTCCATGTGGAACTTTCTTTGACACCATTCTGCTCAAAATACACGTAAAACCTATGTTTACGCATCTGTCCCAAATTTTGTCAACGAGGAGGATCTGAGTGATTAATGACCTCCTGGGTAAAATGGAAGCTCAGTAATAAAAGAACCTCTTTCTACCATACTGTAAAACTGAATCCCAGCATAATTAAGTCACAACTATATCCTGTTATAATGTTATAATTGATACAACACAGGCAAGTTATCCGTGCGTAGTGCATCTCAATGTACACAGGCATTTATTGCTCATGCATATTCATTATGCAAACAGGTGAGCGGGTGCATGCAAAAGAACATACAGAATTAGACTTTTCCCTCCTTCCAGTTTTTCCTCCTTTCACTATTCATAGCTTTTGCATGCGTCTGGTTATTTGGTAGGTATGATGTTCTTAGCAGCATCTCAGCATCGGTGCAAGAGGGAAGTTTTGAATGACACAACCCTCCTACTACTTTTATTACAGGTAGTTTAATGCAGTAGCTGCCAATATTGAAAAACTTCAATCCAATAAACTATTTTTCAAATAAATAACATATACATAGGCCTCTCCGTTTCCATATTATTCTTCATTTATATAACCGTCATGTTTCACTATATCTTGCTGAGCTAAAATAGATCTCAGGTAAAATTCTTGGAAGTGCCTACAGTTCCACTGACTTTAATAAGATACATGTTCTTTGATAACATGAGTGCTTTTGAACATACTGCCTTTCAACTTCCTTTTGAATACTATGCTTATGTGAAATAGATTTGGGAAATTATATCTTAGCAGTTTTCCAAGTTTTATCTAACATTGATGACCCTTAAAAAAATCCTTGCCAAGCATCTTTGGATTTCAGGTCAATCCCTTAGTGTCTCCACTCTAGAGAGAGACTGAAGAGAAGCAGCTCTCAGAAGGTCAGACCTTGTTGCAGTGAAATTGCACAGTTATCATGGATTTTGCTCCGAAGCATAGTGGGCTTCAGGGAGGTTCTCAAAGTCTCTTGCAAAGACAATAGAAGGCCACGATCACCTCACAGAGAATGACAATAAAAGGCCTTTTGCTGCTTCACAGAAATTTCAGACGACCAGTGAAGTATAAGTTATGATTTTCTTCATCCTTATTAAGCTGGTACTGTTTATGACCATAGAAAATTTTCAATTTTTCCTTTATTTTTACCTTTTGTTGCTATAGCATGGGTATAAGAAAGTTATTTGGAAAAAAAAAAGAAGCACTTTTAAGCAGGCAATAATTTTTGTTTTCCGACTTCTACTTAATGAACCCAATGTTTGGTTTAAAATGGAAAAATCAAGGCTAGACAGACATTTACACAAACATTACAGTTTTGACAGACTTCAGATATAGTAAAACTACAGGAAAACCATTCCTTAATATGCTAATGAAAAAGAAAACACCATACAAAGAAGTAACACTGTTGACCAAAGTGGGTGGATCTGGTCTCAGATTGCAAGGAAGCAAGCAAATGATGACTAGGCACCTGATGTTAGATGGGGCTTTGGAAAGCAAATTTTTAAATTCTCTTCAGCAACACAATACTTGCCTTGAAAAATGTAGGCTCTCAGCTTTTCTGGCACCTGGGAGAAGTTGCTTTGTTCACATTTTTAAATTAAGATTGTACAATACCAGCCTGCTGCTTTGTCCGTGTGTTTCAATGTAAGAGAAGGGTATAGACAACCTCTGAATTTTATATAAGGCCTTCTTTCTTTGTTTATTTACTCAGGCTAGAAAATTTTTAAAAAATCACCCTGGTCCACAAAGCAAGAGTGCCTTTACAGAAATAAGGAGCCTGGGAGGAATGAATACTGTAATTCCCTCTAATTTTGAAAATGATCACTACTGAATGTTTTCTGAGGGTAAAAGTGTAATTGCTTATAGATCAATAAGTAATTTCATTCAAAAGGAACTCATCTGTCCCTGAAAGCAGAGATTCTTAAATCAAAATCAAACTAATACATTAACAAAGTTGAGACTAATCTAAACAACAAAATTTTATACTGCCGTAGTTATGTTTATCTCAACTGATCATTTATTTATGTTGCCATAAAATTCCAGATGCTTTCAATTTTGATTGCTAGCTATTTGCTTTAAGGCAGCTGAAATTACATTTTTAGACTCCCTAGCTTGACAATCTTGCTTTCTGCTTAAGATTTATCATCACAAAGGAACGGTGAAATCAGAGGATAAATTCTAGTATTAACAATAAGCACAGTCAATTGTGATACACGGCAATTCCCTCAGCACATTCCAGATTAAATCCTCCAGGATTAATGTACCTTTCTCTGACATTGGTAAATCCTGTTCTGTGTAGTTAGATTGCACTAAACTGCTACATCTGCACAGGTATCACGGTATGCTTTTTAACTGAAAAGCCATATAAAGTAGCACTGTATAAAATAAAAGATATTTTGAGAATGTCTGAGACCCTGTACAATATTGTATGCTATAAGCCATTATCACTTAGTTCACTACTGACCCTAAAAGGTTCCTTAACAGACTGCTGTATTTACATTAAAATAAAATAAATAAAGATCAAATATAAGAACACCCAAGACAAGAAGAAATATCGTGCATTTGTTAATAATACTTACGATATGCAGCTCTAAATAATCTCCAAGCCCAGTAGAACTGTCCACTCGTACCAACACAGCTTCTTTTTGAACAGTACTAAACCCTATTGCCAGTCTGTCCGCACGAGTGCTTGGCCGATCATTAGGAGGCCACGTGTAAGTGATTTGTCCACCACCTTTGCTAAAGATATATGTTGTTCCCGCTGTAAAACAAAAATAAAGATAATTAGCTCACTTGCACCAATGAACACCCGCATGGAAATCATATGCTCTACAAAAATCAAGATCTTCTCTTATAGCAAATGGATTCATAGAAGCAAACAAGACTATATTTCAACATGAAGGGGTCTTTATCTCTGAAAATTTTGCAGCAAGCAAAGTATTAGTGCTTTTTATATAGTGCAATCAACACAGAATATAACATAATTGCCTGTGCAGCGACTTAAAATATCATAGCTCTGATTCAGAAATTCATATCTGTTCAAGACAGTTCTTAAGCATATGCCTGGGGAACATGATTCTGTGATGTGCAGAACAGGCACGAGCTGAACCAAATGCTTTCCCAAACTGGGCCTTGTGGAGAAGAAATCAAGTAATTCCAGTTACCTCATGACTGACAAAAAACGCAGCTCCTTATTTACACAATGAAAATGATATGCACTATAGGACGCATCATCGTGCCCAGCAAAGCAAGACGTTAACAAATATATTCAGATAAGACTTTTACAGATCTGAGGTTTATCAGTTTGTGACAGATGGCAATAACAAATGGAAACATACTTTACTTGTCACATCAGGACAAAAAGATATCAGTCTACCATCTGAGTAAGCAATGGCTTGTTTGCATAATGCTCAATGTATAACTTATAAGAGTGGAAATCTTCACACATTATCTCCAGTGTGCACTTACAAAATCTATAATCTGCTTTAAACAACTGTTGTAATCTGAAACCACTTAGCGCTCAGGTGCTTAACTTCATCACCAGCATATTTCCTCTGCACTAAAATAGCAGCATATCCAGTCTTTTTCCATTTAAAACTTGTGTTCTAACAACAGCATATAGCAGGCAAATTGTGCATGCACTTCATCTTTCATTTGTAAAGTCGCTACAAGGTGGCCACTTCTTTTCTATGAAGACAGGTCAAATCTTAGGGAGATATGCCAGTGCATTGTAAATACAGATGTCTAGTTTTACTAGCTGTTCTACAATGGCTCACTGTGTGGCTACTCTCAATTTTATTAAATGTAATTCAGTTCATTCCACCCAATTCTCTCACTACCTACTTCCCATGTCCACATAAGGAGACAATGCATAACAACACAATTGTCGTTTTCTTACTTTCTTTCTAGATTGACCAAAAATGCTGTGAGCACACAAAAGGATCTAAAATCCCTTGAACATGTAGATTTTTAAAGCCAAAACCAAGAAGGGATGTGTAGTTACAACACTCCTTCAACTTCCAGATGTCTCAAAATCTTACTCTACTGCTGAGTGAGTGTGCTTTGTATCAGTCTCAGAGCAAAAAGGTCACCTGGAAAAGATACCCTATATTTATGTCTAACATCATTTTTCCTTTATGGAATTAGTTTTTTCCAGTACCATCAATTCATAATATTTTATGCACTGCGCATAGCACTTAAAAAACTGTAAAGCTCATTTTGTATCAACACAGTTGCAGGATTGCACTGTGCCTCAAATAGATCTCTTGGCTTTTCTCTTGATGGCAAAATACCAACCTGCATGTGTTTTAGGAAAACTTGTCAACTCTCTTTAGCAAAGACAAACACAATAACAGATCTGATATCTAAGGTTTCACTTACACTCCAAGTATACACACTCAGGCTACTGGGATTCTAAAGAGTTGTGCAAGACTAGTGAAGACAGCGGCTGTGCCTTAAAAAAGCTTGGTAATGGACATGGGCAAATAGGTTTAGGAATGTGCATGACAAAAACCCAATCTCCTGCTCGCCCACCCTTGCTTTCCTCATATGTGGTGCTCTGAAATGCACAATAATCTCTTGCATGCTATTTGGTAATAATGGTTGACTCTCCGGTTCTACAAACAAAAGATACATGGAACAGGTAATATCACTCTTAATGGTCCTCAGGTTCTTCTCTTTGCTGCTAGTGTTGGCTTCGTATCTTGAGCCCATTGAGAAGTGACAGTTTGGACCATCATACAGTATATGTCACACTGGTGTCTGTAGTGAAAGGATTAACTCTGTGTTGATGAAAAACTGAGGGCTTGATCCAAAGCTTATTAAAAACAGTGACAGCCTTTCTGTTGACTTCATAAAATATTGTGTCAGGTCATGAATGAGGTTCTTAGAAGTAACAAAAATGAGAAGGCTAAGAAAAAACAACTCCTTACACCTCAATGTCACAGATGAAACTGTTAGAATAATACATAAGATTTAAGTGGGAGTGCATAATTCTCCTTTTCCTGGTTGCAACAGATGTGTTTACCCAATATAGAAGACAAAGGAAAAGCCAGCCAATCAATGGTGGAGTCATACTGAATACAAGAACCCAGAAGTTAGTCTCCAGATCTGAACAATGAGAAAATGTTGTTCTTATTCATCAGAGTGAATCTTCGTTGCAGTTTTTTACTAAATACTGCCCTTCAAATAAACCAATGAGGAACAATTCATTCCATACTGCTGCTGCATTGATGCCAAGGTCAATGTCAGTAGGGCTGGATGAATCTAGCTGTAAATATTAAACTACGTAGAAGCAACATCAAAGTTAAAAAACTTATCTTTTATCCATGATAACGTGTGTTTCATGTTTTTTTACAGCAAAGCTTTCCCTTCTTTGTAACTGTCCATTTTGTAGCTCTTCGAACTAACTGTGTGTCTGGTAACAGACTAATTAATCCATGCTGATGAATACAGATCTGCCTCTGTCTAAGCTGTACAGGGAGTCACGTTCTTTGAATTTCCTGTATTAATTATGAAAAAATATGGGTCGGAAGCCATTTGAGAATAGGTTCTCTAGTGTTTATATTTCAAGAAAGACAAATATAATAATGTAAAATTTATTACTCTGGGATTGATCTCAGCTTATAGTCTGACCTCCCATTAACTATTAAAAGCTAGAAACTAAGCAGTTGTTGAAAACCACCCTGCTTACTATCAGTTTTGGATCTGTTAAGAAACAACCGAGGAAGCCTAATTCATTTGCTCCATAAAGGCTTTTGTGCTCTCTGACAAACCTTGTAACGTCTCTGCCATTCTTTCAGAACATTGTCACGAAAAACCAGTCATCTTCCCTCTTTTAGCTTATGGCACTGTGTTTTTCGGGGTTTATCATCTCAAGAGAATTGAAAGCAGTAGAATTAGAATGTCAAGAACAGCAATGCCATCAGCACAGTACTTTTAAGTAGGCAAGTTTGTAACATGCCAGTTGTATCTCTCAGCCACAGAATTTACTGCGCAATTCTTTATGCGTCCATGCATCTACACAATGTTTACGAAAAATGTCCATACAGCTCTTTGAAATTCTTAACTGTGAAAGCATCATTCCCTATTGTAACAAACTGCCAGCGGTCAAGATACAGTAATGTTTTTTAATGGCCTGGGTCTCTCAAGTCCTACTTGTTTGCAAAATTCATCTTTATGAAATAGTGCATTTATTTCAGCACAGCCTGGCAGCAACTCAGAGACGTCTGCTTACCTATACAGTATTAAGCAGATAAGTATTTTGTTTAGTACCCATTTACTGTATCTATTACTGTGCACAACTGCAAAGCTTTTCAATATTTATTGCTCTGAAGTCACATCTGATGTAGTTTACTAGTTTGCTCAAATCAACAACAAATCAACAGCTTTCTACCTTCCTCATGTTCATGCCAATTTTGTGTTTAAGGTATATTGCACCGAAAGGTAATGTACATAATTCCATTTTTCCCATACAATGTTAGTAACTTAATGTTTATTTTCAACATTCACATCAGGTTTAAGAATCCGATTAAGTGAAAGCAATGCTTTGATTGAGCTCTGGACCCCAATGAACTACAGTTTTATCACACTCTATAGCTGGAAAACTAAAGACAGAAGCCTGTAAACTTCAATAATGGGAACTATTAGCTGCCCTTTCTCTAATAGTACAGCAATTTTTAACTAATGTAAAAATTATGGAGGGTAAGCATTGCTGGTTATAACAAGAAATTACCCCATAATGTAATTTCCTTCTTTCTGTATGTTATCAGTACTTTATTTCATTGTGGGCTAGAATGTGAACCCTCTTATTCCCAATGGTAAGTATTTACTTGCATTGATAAACCTGCTGAATCCAGTGACACTATTTGTGCAGGCTGCTATTAATTACCAAGAGTGAAGAATTTACAATATGAATCTCTCTCTATATACACACACACACATTTCCACAAATATCTATATGGTAGTAATAATCACATTTGCTAAGTTCAGAGAAGCATATAAATCTCCATTAATACTTCTTTTTACACTTTCATCTATGTATTTTCATCCTGCCCAAGCTGAAGTTCCAGAAAATACATTTGTTGGAAGAACAATACAGCAGCTCACATGTCATCCATCAAGTTCCTGAAATGCGTAGAGGACTGCTTCCTCATACAAATGTTAGATGTGCCAACCGGGATGTGCAGCACTGCTGGACTTGCTGCTCACAAACCAAGAAAACCAGCTTTGTAATATCTCGGTTAGCGATAGCCTTGGCTACAGTGACCACAGTATTGTGGAGTTTGGGATCCTGCTGAGCGTGCTGAAGGTTAGTACTAAGACAAAGGTTTTAGATTTTATAAGAGCAAACTTCAGGTTGCTCAGAGCTCTGCTGGGAGGGATTCCGTGGGAAGCTTTCATGGAGGCTAAAGGAGCTAGCAAGTGCTGGGAGTTTTTCAAGAACGCTCTCCCGGAAGCACAAAACCAGTTCATCCCTTTTAAAGGCAAAAGGGAAGTGGGCAGAGCAGGGGACCCCCTTGGCAATAGTATTTGGACAGTACCGTGAGCTGATAAATGCTCTGTAGGTAGCACAATAGCATTCTCACCTGTCTAAAATGATCCCTAGGGTCTTCCCGTAATTTGACTTTCTGACAACAGGCTCTTGACTAAAAGGAGCGCTCAACCTGACACTGGTCACTGGTTTGACTGACCAACGTACAACTCCACCTTTGGCTTCAGCCACTTGGACTGAAGCATGGTCTGGTTCCAGTTAATTCTCTGAATTTTCTAAGAACTCAGTGCAATGCTTCTCCATGAACTAGATCACACCATATCCCTCCCAGTAATGCAAGACAGAAATTCTTTTTTCCACATGGAGAGATTGCCAGACCTATTTAAGACTCTTTGAATGGGAAGATGCTATACAAATACGAACCCTCCTTGTTCTTTGTGCTTAGTATTTTACACTACATGCCATAATAAAGTGTGTGGGGGGGGAAAATACTCCATTCCAGTTTCAATTCCTTTTGTAATTTTAATTGTCCAGTTTCAAATGTGAAATCTTAGTTTCTCGGTGGAGAATAACCTTGTGAAGCTGCATAACATCCACTGTCCTTGCTCATCTTCCATCAAATTTCAATCTAATAGTCAAGTTCAGCCAAATTTGAGAGAGGAGTAGGCATAAATTTTAAAATTTACTCTTAGCAGTTTAATAAAAATAAATGACTCTGTGAAAAAGAAATATGTAGAGCCCAACCACTAAACTTTTTCCTTGGCAATATAGCCTGTAGGGTACTTGGTAGTTGTATATTGGTGGGCCAGTCAACACACTCAGTGTGCTACACTAGCCAGACAATAGTACCACACATTTGAAGTGTCATCAGAAACTCTGGGAGGAAAAAGGAACAGAAGCTATTGGATTCTTGCAGTAAGAGAGAGTAACATTTGGGAAATGAGGCACCATTGCATTAAAAAAAAAAAATCAGGTTTCATTATTTTCGCTGCTTTTGGAATAAAACGTTTAGCTTTCAAGCCAAAATATATCATATTTATCTACAATGACGATATCTACCTCTATTGATTTCAATAGGGTCACTTAGGTACAAACTAGAACTTGTGAGTAATGATGGCTCAATGAATGTGTATGCCTATAAAGGACAACTCTTATGCAGCTTAGCATCAGTATTACAAGTTAGCATAATCCTTACCATCATAAATGGCATAGATGGTTAAAATAAAAGTTTCAAAGAATTTAAAGGATTTTCCAACTGGAGTGATTCTAATATCTTTACTCAAATCAAGTAGCATCTTACATCTCGAATGACCCCATTGATTTAGATTAGATCGCTTAACTGGAGTAAAGTACTACTCAGTTTGAGTAGGCACATCAAACTAAGAGCTTTCAATTGTGTTTAAAATGAATATAATTTTGAGAAGGACCTTAGCTAAGCAAGAGCTAGCTGAAAGGACTCTTAAGAGAATGTAGAAATTAAGAGTATCTGTTCATCTGACTTATTAACAAAACATCAGTTGATTTACTGAATGCCAATAGACTTGATCGTATTCAGGCACTGATTCTGTAGTATTATTTTGATTATATTTGACACTTCTGCAATAAAAAAGTTCTGGAGTTTGTTGATCTCTTTAGCATGTTCATTTACACAAAAACAATGATGTATTTTATGAACGGGTACAGTCTTTCTAATGCAAATCTGACACAGACTGGTAAAAGAAAATGATTGTTCTTCTCCAGAGTCTCTCAGTTTAAAACTTTCACTGACTGCCTATTACATATCACTTTCCAGTATGGATGGCTGTTCAAAATTAATTTAGAACATTTCTGTATGAAATGTAAGCCAAGTAATTCCCCATTATTGCTTGCACCTTTATGTAATGTAGATGGTTAGAAAATTATATATTTCTGAAATGAAAGCCTACTTTAAATGTCATACTGCAGTCAACATGGAACATTTTAATCCATTATAACTCTATTAAAGGTAACAAGGAAACAACGTGTCTGCTGCTGAAAGCTTGCCAAAAAGTAAGATGGAAATTAAAAGTCAAATATCTATAAATAAGGGGAGTTTTTATTCCTCCTACAACCTTGTCAACATATAGTTAAAGATAACTTTCTTGAGCAGTGTCTAGAGAAGTGGAAATTGCGTTGTCGGGAAACACATATGAGAAGGCAATGAGATGAAAAATATTTCTGGACAGATAGAATGTAAAGGCGTTATCAGACTGAAATCGCTAAACTCAAGTACTCTTGAAGACAATAGGACTGTTCTGGTCCCCACGCTCTTTACATTAAGAAATGTCAAGACCCTATGCTTTGATTTAACTACTGTTACATCAAATGCCATTAAAAAAAATGGACTGCACGTGCACTGATTTGCTTCTTATGGCATATTTAACTGCGCCAATATACAAAATGAATGCAGTTAAAGGGCTGGTTAGTTGAAGGGATTTGTAACAGGATGCAGAAACTAGGACATTTGCTCAAGTACTGCGCAGGTTGATAGAGACCAAACGGTGTTACCATCTGTTGGTGGCCTATGTGAAATCATTCAGTGGCTCCAGTCTAGGGGCTTTACAAACTCAATGGAAACCTGGCAAAAGTTAGAAATTCCATAAGCCAAGTAACTTGAGTTGCTTGAGTTTCCAAGCTTGCTAACTCAACCGAGACACCTGTAAGTTGAAGACAAACTGCTTATGCACCAGGATCTAAACATGTCCCACAAAAGTACCTCTGCCCAGATGTGCTCATAGGCCAAAAAATGGTAGCAAAAAATCTAAAATTAAATTTTCTCTGTATAGGTCCATCAAAAGGCAATGTACTTTTCAAAGTAATAATACAGTATTTTTTTTAAATTAATTATTTCATGCAAAACAGAGTGCCTGAAGTTATGCTTTTCTTCAAGCACCTACAGCAGTATCCCAGTTCCCAGAAGTGTTGCAGCATTTCTGGCAACCTTTAAAAATCAAACTCCTAGTCTTTAAAGGAAGATACAAATATTTGAAATAGCTGGCCTTAAGTTATTTAATTATGTTAAAATGGACAGGAGGTTGGCTGCAAATGTCTAGTATGCTTCTAGCCTAACATCTTAATTTCTTATTGGCTTCCCTACTAATACAATACTCCAGCTATCCTATCTTGCATTACTTTAGTTATTTTTAAGTAAGATTTATATTATTTTCCTTGCTAAATTGTGCATCTCATAATGTACTCTTGAGAAATCCTGAAATACTTAGAGAGCTCACAAAAGCAGTAAAAACTTGTCTTAGAAGAAATGTGTAACAGGCTGAAAATAAGAGCACTACTAACTGCAAGCCTGCCAAATTCACTGAAAAATGATACAAGCATAAGGAGGACATTAGATGCTGGACTAAGATAAGATGCTACTATTACCCGCAGCAGAAAGATGGTCCTGGCAACACTGCAACTTACATAGTTTGCTGAGATGGACCCTCTTCTGAAAATAGCAAGTTGTGTTATGGACAATGCACAATGAAGTTTGATATTGTTTGTTTGTAAAGGCAGTGAAGAGTAAGAAATTCTGTGGCATACATGCTCTCCTACTAATTACTCAATTACTAATAGTAAGCAGATAAAAGAGTGTTGTGGTAGCATTTCTAAACATTTTCAAGTAGCCATGCATGGGCCATAGCTGAAGAAAAACAGAAAAAGTGTAGGTTCCTAGGGATGTTACTTCTTGAAATGCAAAAATAGCAACCATTCTTCTTCTGAAAAAGTGAAATTAAATGAAAGATATTAAATCTTTGGAAAAATACAAAGCTTAGGCGTCCTTGAAGCACATGAATCCACCGCTGAAGAAGCTGTTCAGTTGCTAGAGGCATCTCAGAAGCAGATCTGGCAAAGGGAAGGACTGATGAGCAGGCTACATAATAACTGCAGTCTCGTAGCGTTGTATTGTCTTGCTAACTCCAAGTGTGAGCAAGCCCAAAAATTCATGACATTTCATTTCATTTGATAGACAAACTAATAACTGATTTTAAAAATCCTCAAATTTTAAAACCAAAGCCAGTCTTCACTGCTATTACACATGCTCAAACCGCAGAATAGTATCAGGTAAAAGAGGAATGGGATGTAAAAATATCTGGTTGGTTGGCTCAAGGGAAGCCCAAAATTAAGAACCAGCAAGCAGCTGCAAATGATACTCTATCTGGAAAGATTTCCTAGTCATTATCCCAAGGACTGACTTTGGGACATCAGTGTTTACTTATGTTATCAAATTTGCACATGGAACAAGTAGTGTTTAATAGGGGTACACAGATCCAGCTGTATTTGAATCTTTAAGGTTATTAGACCATTATAATAACAGCTAGCAGGGGCCAGCCAGGTTGGGGCAATTCACTTCCTTCCTACTTCTTTCTGTTCTACTACATAATAGATTTCCAGTTGTGGTCTGGCACAAAAACACTACATGCCTTGTCATTATGATAATTGCTATCATTCTTCTTTGGAAAGTCCTTATGCTGTTGTTTGTAAGCAACAATTCACTGCCAGCTTCAGCAGATAAAGAGCTGCAATAAAAAATACGCATCTTATGTTTTTCACTGTTTTACACAGTTGAGTAATGAGGGAGCATGCTTTAACCACTGGATTCCACACCAGTGTTTGGAGAGAACCTGACAAAACAGTTGTGGGGTCTAAGTTGTTCATTCATCTCAATGGGGACTAACTCCAGTGTGAACACTGACGCTTCACACGCCAGTACTATTAGCTACGACTTCATTCACACGCGTATGCAAGACAGGTGAGCAGTTAATCACCCTCTGAAGACTAACCCAGCCTAACTGCAGCAGTGATTTTGTGTAGGCCCTTCACTTTCAAAGGTCTGGTTGGATGAAATCATGATTGTTTTTATTTTCCTGAAGTGAAGATCAGTCTTCGATAGTTTGGGAAGCCTTACTTTAATAGAGCACTTTCTAGTTAACATACACAACGAAATTAAGAACCCTTCAGAACTATAAGTAATACCAATACACACAGAAAGTTATTCTGCACAGAAACGTGCTCAGAGATCATCCATTTTGCAATAAGCATTCATCTAAGTTTGCTAAAAAAACTGAATCCAACCCAAACCAAAACAGAACATTTACCAACAAAGAAGGAAAAACCAATGACTCAAATACACTAAAAACCAGTCTTGCAGAATCAGCTAAAGCATACTAACTTGGAATTTTTGAGGATGCCTGCACTGGTTTGTCTTCCACAGATTCACACAAAGCATTTCTGGAAATGTTTCTACATCTCCCACAAAGAGTAAATCCATTGAAGACACCCCAAATATTTAAAAAGTGATTGTACACTATTTGATTTGAAATTTGTTAAATTAAATTTTACAAAACATAAGGGAAAGCAAGCTCTCTGTCTGTCTTATAAATGTTCATCTAATGAACATCAATCAGAAATTAAGATTCATTATTTAAATCTAGAAGGTTTTGTTGATATCCTGTTTGGTTCTCAAAGGACACTGCATATTCTTTGCTCACATGTGCTGGAGTCTCAGTAAGATGGCTATTCAATGAGAGGCTGGCTTTGTGATGATTTTGCTAACGTTTGTAATAACAATGCAACCTAAACACTGCAGTTAAACAAGAGAGTAGTATTTTTGGAATACCCTGCTGTTCTAAAGTGCATTGTGAATATTAACATATTCCAGTAAATTAGTTTGCGCTCATTATCATAAGCAATTACTTACTGTTTAGATGCTGCTGATATTAAATTGGCAAGTAATTTGCAAGAACTAATACATAGCATAAAAAGCTTTCCAACATTCTAACAGTATGAAAAGACAAATGTTTCTAGTAACACAGTCCCTTATATACAGATGTCTCTCTGTATATAAAAATTCTGTGTATCTCCTCCTATCTTATATCTCTTCTTCAGCAGCAAGTGGATAACTACCTGAGGCTCTGTGACAAACTCTTTAAAAACTTTGTTTTGATGCTGTGGAGTAAATCATAAATACCTCAGGCCAAATACGACAGTAACATCTCATTCGTGCTGAAAGAGACACTGTTTTCATGCTCATTTTTGAAAATAATAGTTTAGAAAATATATCGATATGAAGTTCAGTTCTTTGCTCTCAAAGCTATTACTTTTTCCTGGTATAACACTGTCAGATGGCAAGGGTAAATCAACACTCATGTCCTCAAGATACAGGTAGGAACAGAACAAGGTATGGAGGACCTGTCCTGCTTTCGGCAGTAGCAACAACTTGAGCCTATTTCTCTTCAGTCCAAGCAAGCAGTAATCCCAAATGAAATAACCAAAGTCACCTCAAAATAAAAACCCAACTGAGAAAAAAAACAGGCCTCTCTTTCTGAAGGACACTCAGTGAATGTTAAGAGACATTCCTAACAGGGTGTTCTTCTTACCCACAGGAAAGTTGCAGATCAGGTAGCATGAGCCAAAGATAACCCAAAGAGCTTTGCAGGGAGTCTAAAACAATCAGAACAATTTGGTTTTTTACTTAGTTTACATCTTGGCCCCAAGTTGCAAGTGAATTAGGTACCAGCTGAGAAACAGAGCATGTCTTTTTGGCTTACATGACACTATTCCTCATGTTGCACCACGAAAGAGTGGAGTCAGTAGCTGAGGCATCCCAGAGCACGTCCAAGGAAGGAGTTCAAATGTAGGGATTTGGAATAGGCTCTTGTTTCCGCTGAGCCAGCCTGCACGGCTGAGGAGCAAAGAACGAGCACCCAACAGTCCTATCTGCCAGCAAGCACCTCAAAGTTCACCCTCTGGATACAGGATGGACACGCTAATCCTTATGCTCCCAGTCAGCATAAAGACCTCAGTATGCCTAAGTGGAATTTCAGACCCACGCTTCAGGTAGTAATACACTCACAGAGCCTGATCTGGTGGGTGAGCAAGCATCTGTTGAAATGGCAACCCACTGGTTGAGGGTATGAGACTGTAAACTACTTGCATGGGTATTGTGCCTACCTACCTGTTTATACAAAACTGCCTTTGATGCGACCGTGAACCTTAATGGGGACCTTGGGAATCCAGTATACCATAAACAAACCACAGTAATTTAAGTAATTCCCAGAATACGTTTCTAAAAATATAACTTGTGATCTCAGGTCTCAGTCTTTCAAGCTACATTTCAGTCTGGAACCAATTACTATAACCATCTTCTCTCACAAAATACACAAGACTGTAATAGAAACACTAATGTACCCTTAACTCTAGGAGCACAATGGTCCCTATCCTCCATGCTCGATTATGCACTCTTCTATTATATATTATTGGGTTCAAAATATCTTTGGTAAAAATGAGCATCATTTTTTAAAAATCATTTAATCAGTTCTTAAACATATTTTACCCTATTCAAGGCGGAAGCACTTCTGCACCTTTCTTGTTACTACCTTTAAAAACATACATTTCTACATTATTTTTTTTTTTTAATTAGCCTTGTGAAGTTAAGTGGCATGATTTTCAGAGCTAAAAATGATGTGTGCCTTGGTCTCCAAAACAAAGTAATGAAGTTCTCATCTGACTGGCACACCCACTATTTTATTCTTATTGACCTTCAACAGAAAAAACATTCAGGAACTGTTTGTAATGAGAGTGCTTCAGATAAAGTGATGTGCTCAGAGTAGGGCTTCAGTCACTCCATATTTCCCCTTTCACCAATCATTTATCCTCTCCTTCTTCTAATCCTAATCTGCAAGAGTTCTGACAAATTGTTTGGTTGCTAATGACGCAGCAGAAACTGCAAGCAGGTCTCAGAGCCACAGGCCATGTTTCCAAACAATTCTCCCTCTTTGCTTGGGGGAAAAAATACGTGACCTTACAGCTGATGTTCAGTATCAGTGTCCTTAAGATACTAACTCCTCATACGCTAAAACAGAAGGAACGGAAGCTTCAAATTACCTTTTGATAAATAAAAGATGATGCATAACAGCNGCAACTTCTACATTTTCTAGAGAAATCCAGGTTCATCTACATCCAGAATCTAGGCTGTACGTGACATTTAGCCACTTAACTGTTAAACTGGAACTATAATGAGAAAGAAAAACACAAGACTATTTCCTTAAACATCAATTGCTATTAATTCCTCTCAAACCTCACTGATGTTTGTAGACCCAAACTTGACTTATTCATATCTGCATTACATGGAATCTTAGCAGTGATGAAAAATGTCATGTGTTTCATGAACACGAATCCTCCGTGAAGTCTCATAATCTTATGATATCAAAAACTGAGGGAATCTGAACTTTCACTAAGAAAAGGTTGATTTTTAGAATTAACAGCTGAAATGAAAATCTGTATGTGACCCCAAAATACCCTAGAGGCTCCTTAAAAAATAAGGAGGAACTCCTAATTTGCAAATGCAAACAATGAGGTGTTTTTATCTTCCACAGCAGTTTTCAACATCTCACAAAAATGAACAATTTTCCTCACCCTTTCCAATACAGAAATAACAGTACAATTAACAGGAAGGCCAGACCTGATTCTCTGCCACATCACAAGATGATTTTGGGAACTGATGCTTCTTAACCATCTTAACTTTTGCGTGACCTGACTCCCTCAAAGCCTACACAAGAGCAGTTCCATGCCTAGATCAGGTGTGGGTTTAAGGGAAAGCAGAGGGTATATACAGACCATGAATAAGGGAAAGGACGCAGAAAAAGCTTTGGATTAGAATCACAGCGTATCTCTTCAACAGTAACATCAGCAGAACTGAATCCAACACTTGCAAAGGAGTCACGAGAGGCAGGAGGTTTACTTTCCTTCCCAAGACAGGACAACCAAGGAAGAAAATGTGATGAAGAAATTCAAGTTACGCTGTGAGTCCCTTTCCGCTTATGCAAACATGCAGCACATCTTAAAAAGTTGTTGGACCTAAAGCATCAGTCTTGCTCTAATAGTTGTGCTGGTGGGTGGAAAAGTCTGCTGTTGTAAAACGTTAGCTCAATCTGATAAACTTGACATAAATCTAAAGCACAAGCAAATCACAAACAAATCCTCTGAAAGCATGTCAAACAAGCCTGAATTCCTCAAAGTCCAGACTGCGTTATCCCAGGTATATTATCACCTCTTTCCTGGGGCAGCATTAGTGTCCAAGAGACCTTGTGGTCCAATGCTTCAGTAAATTGAGGCAGCTGAATTGATGCCACTTCCTCCTCTGGAATAGCCTGGATGGCACTGTCTGAAAGCTGTGGACTTACATTGCCATGGAACTGAACCCGCAGCCCCGAAAAGCACTCTTCTCCTAGCACCCATGTCTGGCAACACCTAAATATGTTGTGGATGTTTCATCTGCTCAAGGGATTAAACATATTGTGTAAGACAAAAATGATAAAGAAAGAGTGAAAGTCACAAAACTGCAGATAAACAGAATCCATGAGGTACTGTAGTAACGCAAACACAACTGACTGTCAGCTTCTACAGAACACCATCTAATTAGAGCTGTTATCAAAATGAAGGTCATGTTAAATGGTACTAAGCACACCCTGTACTTACACTGATATTCATGTTAGTGTTCATCAAAGTAATTCCTGTTTTAAAAGGGATGATTACTTAGTACCATTATCAGTCTCAGCCTCAATATATTATACTGTCACTAATACACAGAAACCTCAACTTCAGAAGAAGATTCATTATCTCAAGTGCTGAGTCAGTATGAGCTGTGTATCTCCAAGAAAGTACAGTTTCTTCACAGAAAAAAAAACCATACTATGTGAGCAAGACATTGTGCCCCTAAGTCTTCCTTCCAGTTCAGGCAGTGACCTGGATCCTAACTCAATAACTCAATTTATTAATTCTGGGCAGCATATAGTAAATTGCTTTCTGTAGCAATTTGTACTGATGGAGGAGAGCTATTGAGGAACTTTCTTCTCCTTTAAAGAAGACACTTTAGCTGTCACATTGTGTGTAACAATCAATGGTTCCCCTTGCTTCTTTCAGTTGCTTTCCAAGTTGACAGTCTTAAGAGAGCATTTTCAAAAGAAGCCAAATTGGTATGTTTTCATCATGCTCTTCTATGCAACGTTTTGTATGGGAATAAAGTGCCATTTCATCTGAAAAAGTACTCTGAACTATTATAGTCCGGGATTTTTTGCCTCAATGTATTTCATTTATTTATTTACACTCCAGACAGATCATAAAAGAACAAGCGGCCTGACCTTTGGACAACTGTCAGAAAGCCCAACTCTGCAACTACAACAACCAGCATGACCTTCTTCTCTACATTCAGCAGCTAACAATGAGAGAAAAAAGCAACCTGGCCTGTGTAGAAAACCAGACTCAGTCAGGCAACACAGCCTGTTCTCAAAGCACCTAAAGATGTATGCTTTGTGAACCCTTTCCCACCTTCTGGGACCCACCAGCTGAATTTCAGAACGGTTCACAGTGATGCCCTGACAGCAGCAGCTCCCAGTTTTGCCAGAAGAGATTAAAAACATTTCTGTAGCTCTATCTCTGTCATCTCAGACTCAGTATCAGGTATCATCTGTCTTTCTGTGGGCACCATAAACACCATATTATTTGCTCCTCCATAATCCGTATCCAATTTGCACAGCTGGGTGTGTGCAGAGCTGGTAGGAAGGATTTTGAGGGTATGGTTCCATGCTCGGAGAGCTCAGACTCTCCAGTCTTTATCCAACACACTACTGGAAACCAGGGTAACTTGCTCCCAGCAGCACACTCACCGCAGCAAGTGGGCTGCGTTACACGCCAAAGTTTTGTTTCCAATAGATTTCAAACATACAGCAACCAGTTCAAGGTCATGCTCACCAAAAGCTGATATCGCAGCAGTAATGTACATGCTGGAAAGTGAAAGACATAACAGGATCTAAATGAAAAGAAAACCTATCATGACTACTGTTAATTCCCTATCAATAATCCTGCACTCCAAGCAAAATACAAGCAGCATGTCAGTCGCGCTCAGAGAAACAGAAATAACCACCAACATATTTTCTGGCTCCTTTCTATACTGCATCAATAGTGGCTTGGTTTTACTGGGACAAATATATAGCACAATATTCTATGCCATGCAATACGCTATACCACTCAGAGGGCACATTGTTGATTTTATTGATTCAGTTTTCACACTACTATAACCCCATTATTGTCAGCAGAGCAACTGGAAACTGCAAACAGATTCTAGACTGATAGACTCTGGTATTTCTAATTTTCTAATGTATACAGCTAGCTTTATTTCTGTTTTCTTTTTCATTTGACTTTTCCTTTCTAATAAACCCAGTGCTATGGGACACCTACTCAATGGTCTTCTATTAAAAAAAGCACAGAATTCAGTCCACGAGAGGCATTTATTAGCATTATTAGGATTTTACAATATGATAGCCTAATCTGTCCTTTGCCTGAAGTAAACACTTCTAAAGGAAAGTCCATAGGGAGAGTAAAACTGAAGCATTTTTTAGTGGTGAATACTAATCAGATATATAGCTGGAGGAAAAAATAATGTTATAACCGCAAGTAGACCACACAACAGGCATGATAGCAAGGAATCAAAATATAAGAGTAGCATATACTTTGGAGAGGAAAGTGGGGAGAGGAAATCAAGGACAAACTGACAGCAGGCAAACATGACTATCACTAATGGGAGATGGAGAGGAAAATCAGGACAGAAAGGTGAATATTTGGATACTTGCATTGAAATCAGCACGCTGGGAAAGGCAAGCCAGAGGTTTCACAACTGGAGACTCCGGGCTCTTTTATAGCCCAGGAAGAGACTATCAGGGCTTTGTGCTATCGCACATGTTGGAATGATTCATGTGTAAGATGTAGAGTCTTAATCACCATACCTCTGCTATTCAAACAGGTCCAACCTTTCCTGTACTCTTCTAGATCTTTATTCTATGATTTTGCTATGTTTGTACTGGTTTTGGTACTATCAGATTCTTGCCCACAGAAACATTAACTAAACTCAGCGCTTCTATACAAATACTTGTTAATAACGCAGTTAGTCATTTATTCATCACAAAAGAAGAACTGTAGCATGAAGTGCTCAATAGCACTACCTATTTGGATTATGTGAGATAATAGTCTCATAAATTGTGACTGTGGTAAAAGTAATCAACACTGACTCTTTCTTAATGGGCCTTTTACAAGGTCAGTAATAGAGAATTAGGGAAAAAATAGCCTTTACAGCCTCTACTTGTTTAGAAGTCAGGTTTCCCATTTAGTACATTACAAGGCAGATTTTGCTATGTCAAGGAATTTTGTTCATTTCTAAAAAAAAAAAAAAAACCACCCAAAAGCTATAGTGTACACCCACACCAGCTTCTGAAGTATCACCAAAAAAAATTTAAGAAATCTTTTCATTTCTGCCTATTTGCATTTTATTAAGTTATTATGATGAAGGTAAAGGCATTCAAAGCCAACGTATTAAGCCCAGGGATTGTTTCCTTTCCCACTAACACCTAAGTAAATTAGGAATAACTCATCTGAGGACAACTGAAGCGACGCAACGTTACACAAATAAAAAACCATTTTCTCTGGAGCTGTGAAACTGAAAGTACCACTTGGAAGAGTTTATATGTCCTGTGCTAGCTCCATGGAGTAGGCAGAGATACAACAGAGTGAAGACGATATGAAGGGAAGGTGTAGAAACACACCTACTGGAGTTGTGTCTCTCTATATATTCATCCTATCTTTCCTGAACAGCTAACCAGGGATAGAAAGAATCCCTTCCCAGAGATGCCTGACTGCCTGTGGCTAGCTTAGACACGATGCCTAAAGTCTAGATGCTTGTTCTGGATGTGACAAGTCCCACTTTCTCAATAAATCACGGTGCTATTTACTACTAGTTAAAAGGCATGCGAGAACACTGCCAACAAGTTCAGCTGCATGGGGAGGGGCTGATGTTCTGTACTAACACAGGTTGGGGAGGAGGAACAAGTCAGAGGACAATAGACAGCAAAGAAGTAGTTCCTAAATTGTTGATAAAAAATATAACAATTATAATACGTGATAAATTATTATTTAGGCTTTGTTAACTGATCATCAGATCCAGATAGGCCCTAAGACAGAGAAGCTCTAAAAGGAGACACATGGAAGATTTGCTTCGCACCAGCTCAGGGCTTGTACACGGTGAATCTTACCATTAATTCTGTAACTTTGACGACTACTTTATCTAAGAATCACTGCTTTCAAAGCAGTTCATAAAATTCAGTAGCTCTGATTCATTTGTAAGCATTTTTCCCTTCCTTTCAGTCCACACATGGGCAATAGACAGCACAGGAAGCACGCTGCTAATCAATCTCATCCTCCAACCATACCGATCTTGGATTTGTACCAATCCATTTTTACCTAACCTAAATCACTGCTTCAACAAAAAACCCAGAAGAGAAATATTTGAGGAGGAGTAAGGTGGTATATGAGACTGCCTCCAAGATCTGGGAGAATTCCAGAATAAGTGTCCAGTAGAACAGAATAACAATGGAAAAAAACTTGCTGGTAAACAAACAAACAAATAAAAACCAACTCAGCAAAAATGCTTTCAGGTAGTAAAACTGAATTATCATATTGCCTTAATTTAAAGAAGGCAGAATGTCACTTGCGACACTTTTCCATTGAGCACAACCCTATTAAAATCAATGACAACTATTACTTAAGGATAATCAAGCTCTGTGTTTCCTAAATGGGAGAATATCACATGATGCAATGTGTGCATAAGAAAACAGAAAACGGCAGCTCCAGGCATCAAAATGAAGTGCCCGAACTGGGATCATAGGTTTCCTAAACAGTCTGAAGAAGAAACTTCACTCTCCACGGAAGGTGATTCAGAGAATCTAAATTTGGAATCTAAGTCACTCCAGCAGATATACAGGAGACTCCAAAGTCCTAAAGCAGATCTATAAACTAGAGCTCCAACGTTATTGTCAAGGTATCCATAGACCCAGTGCCACCATCCCGGAGTGAAAGGTGTAACTGCCATGGAAAAACATAGGTGCTCTACTTTCACGATATTATAAATTTCACATATTAGGAATCAAACATCTGCCTGCATGTTAAGTAGGACTAATAAAGTCATGAGGGGTTTCTTTTTTTTGGTTTTTTGGTTTTTGGTTTTTGGTTTTTTTTAATAATAGGGATGAAACCTTTTCACCAGTGGCAGTTAGCATCCAATTTAAGTACATCACTGAACTGTCTTGCTCTTCGCAGTTGTATAAGCAGTTCAACAGCAACGATGAATGACTGCAGATGAGTAGGTACATTAAGCCTACACAGTCAGTGCCTTCTGAGTTGCTGCTGTTGTATGTATTTACTATAAACAGAAAAGAAAAATCAAGAGAAGAGCCTCTGGGAGAAACAAAAAAATGGAGAAAGAGCAACGTGAGAGAATGGGTATTACGCTGCATCAGTGTGTGTCTACCACAAAGAGAATCAAAGAGAAATCCAGTACCACCTGAGAGCAGAAGGGGAAGGGGGGACATTTAGACCTGATGGTGTTCCTTGGAACAGTATGCAAAGGGAAGTTAATTACTGTGAGTTTCGATAGTAGAAAGAGTATTTCAAAGCCTAACAAGATACATTGGACACTATCTGTGGGGTATTGCAGGATACAAATATGGAACAGAGTATCAAGAGTGAGGTTTCTGAATTACAAAAAATAAGAGAATAGTAGCACCTGATTAAATCAAGCAAGTGGAAGAGGTGCAGGGGAAGAACTGGGAAGTATGGAAAGGAGGAAAGAAGAAAAAAAGTTGTGAGCTAGCAAGATAAAACACAGATAGACAGATAGAAGTAAAAAAATAAAAACATCATAGAAACTGTATCTATGGCAACATTGAAATAGAAATTAGTAGACTTTTTTCTGCATTTGAAGTCTGAAGGTTGGAAGAAAATCAAGCCACGTTGCCAGCTATTTTTCTGTGGTCTGCATTATAGAAAACATGTCAGGAGACAGAAAAGAGAATATCAATCAGGTTGGAAGAAGGGAAATAGAACATCCTTCTTGCTTTCCTAATGAGCTTCACTTTTCAGTCCTTGTTTTCCAGACAAAAGATGGGTAAATTTTTTCAGTAAGATTCCTTTTTCCTACGAAATACACATCTGGTTGGATTTTGGGGAACCAAATTGATTTAAAAGAATTACTGTAAGTTTTGTATGAAATTGTATCAATCTTATTTTTAAAAAAACCCCACATTTAACTAATCTAGATCAAAGCATATAAATGTCTGTTTTCCTTGGCTGCCTTTTCTCACAAAATAAACATCACAATCAAACATTTTTATTTGCACATTGTCAAATTTGGTCTTTATATATATTCTCAAAATTTGTTAGCTACATACACATAATTACTAACATAATTTGTAATCACTTATAAAACACTACAAATATTTTCCACTAGACTTTTGTTTCTCCAATGTGTTGCGCAGCTCATATTTCTGGTTTTGTCTAACCAGTTATCGTTTCTATTTAAAAAGGAAAGCTTGATTTTTCATTGCTTTGTCCTTTGTTCAGTCATTTATACATGATCAAGTGGGTGTGAAGTGCTGGCAGATGTGTCACACTATGTTACACTGCTTCTAACAACTACTCAAGGAGAAAGGCACTGGATACTTAACCTCACCACTTCCGTTTTACCAATCAGACCGTAATGTTCAAGACTTACTCATTGGACTATTTAACCAAAGGAACAGACTTGGAGGCTGACTGTCAAGCATATATGTTAACAGAAGAACTCTGTAACAGGATTTTCAATCCACCCATTGAAAAAAAAAAAATCAGGCAGAACTGAAACAGAAAAGGTGAAAAATGTTGGTGAACTGAGAATCCAAAAAACATAATTTGAAACAACAAAAAAAATCACGTCCCAAGCTTCAAAATCTCTGATTTATATCTTAAGCATCAGTATTATTTTAATATGTTTCATTTTAACATGTTTCTGAAAGAAGTTTCACAAAATGATTGTTTAAATTCTAAAATTAAGTATTTCTTCACTCAGAGAACATTGTTCAAAGGAACAATCGGAAAGAAGCGAACCAAAACTTCCCTGCATGATGAAGTACATCTCAGGCATATACCTCGTGCATAAATTACATTCCTGGGTACCTCAGGAGATCCCATACTGGAAAATTCTGCACTCCATTGTTTAAAGTGCTCTTCCCCACTTCAACAAACAAACATGTATCCAATGGGATATTGCCTCAGATTGTGCTGACAGAGCTGCTGATTCGAGAGTTCAGGACTCTCAGCATTTCCAGCACAGAACTTTTAAATCTACATACAGTACCCCTAAATTTTTTCTCAAATACTGCAGGTATATAGAAAATGTGTCAAAACTCTACTTTGAGAAACTGTTACATCAACACACTGGTGCATTAATTTCAAATGCTAATGTTTCTAATTAGTCTGTTATTTTAACTGAGGAACTGCTCTAAAAATCTTCTCTCAATAGTAAATCCTAGAATAGAGAAGTCTCTAGCACTTTGTGAGCATAAACTAAAACCAGCAGAGACACAGATCATGGGATTTTAAATGTCAAAAAGAGAAGAGGTGAAATAAAATTGTGAAAACAAGGACAGTCAAGATAAAACTTACAACTATTTGAAAGATGGTAATGAAATAAGAAGTCAAAATTTTTAAAAAACAATAATCTATATGAAATTCTGGGCATATGGAGCATATCCCCATAGAAGACACTGGAAATGGTTCCTTCTTACACTAGAAATTAATGTGGCTCATATGGAGTTACCCTTAACTCCAAGGAAAAGAGAATGAAGGAAGGAATTAAGACATAACTATGCTTAATGGTGTTGAGAAACTATATGGTAGGATAAACTATAATCTTATGTAATAGTCATGCCTGCACATAATATCAGCCTAGGCATTATACGCCTCTCCAAAACAGAGACTGAATAGAGTTTAAAGCAACTGTTATTACTTTGAGAGGTGCTGTTAAAGCAAAGTACCACGCATCCCTCCTTGGGAGAGCTTGTCATGTGCCCCCTCTTGTCCTGGTTCGCACCACGACAACCTCTTAGCTGTGATCAACGTGTGTCAGCTGATGTACACTGAAGAAGCTGAACCGGACTGTCAGTGACCAGCTGGCAAGCCTTCATCATCCATAAATCTGCAGAGCTGGCTTCAGCAGCACAACCTTCAGGTCTGGATTAAAGACACCTCTGAACCCCTGGAATGTATTGTTGTATGGAGCCTACACTGCACTTGCCATGTAACACAGTTAGATTTGAGTCATCATCGTGTTTATGATTGGACTATGACTAATGTATTCAACTGCTCTTGTTAAACACAAACCTTGAAAAAAAGAAAAAATCATTCAAACCAAGTATTGCACATCATTTCCCATAACTATGTACAGCAGCTATTTCAGACTAGAACTATAAAAAGGATTTGAGCAATTCTTATTTGTATCACACAATGGAGGGTGCACAGATCACCGATGTAAGAGAAACTCTCTCAGATTGTACCCTTACATACATTTGTTGTGCTATATGAAGTTCATGCAACAATTGCTGCAAAGACACACAGTACAATAAGTGGCTTAAAGATTCTGCATCTATTCTGAATAATTTATCAAATGCTTAGCTGTATTTTCGAGATCTCCTCTTGTAAGCTCATGCTACAGCACTAAGGGCCATACTGTGACTTCCCAATGCTCACACTGATGAACCATTATTCATACAAGTAACCCTACTGTGATAAAACTGAAGTGCAGCTATAAATACAGGGCAGTAAATTGAAATCAGAATTTCCAATATTTTCCTAGGCATCTATCATTCTGCAACAAATATGAATGAACAATTTATTTGGTTATTTTCACACAAGGGATCTCTTCCTCACTCACGTCACTTACAAAGTTTAAAAAGATGCATTTTAACAGACTTTGAGTCACACCTATTGAACAATCTCCCTTTTAAAATCAATATACTCCAAGTGGGTTAGCTCAAAAGGCTATTTTTTGACTAAATGCCTTTGCTATGCAAAAGAGGCAAACATCAGTACGTAGTCTCGGAGAGGAACTACTACTCATTTGCAGTACCTCCAGGTAGCAGGAAACCAGTTCTGCTTCAGCCCAGCTGCCCAGCTTACGCTGAAGTGGTGTTAACTTTGGAGTGGGGGGGGGTTGTTGTTTTTTCTTAAGTAGAATTACTTCAGTTAGCATGCAGAAAGAATCCAGAGATTGGGAGGCAGGCATCTACAACCTTAAAAAATAAGGTTCTCCTTATTCAAAACTGCAAGCACTATTTCCCTGCTGCTTTTGTATGGGGTAAGATTAAACCCAGAATATTAAAAGAAATAGCCAACCTGACTGCAGAGCACTAACATTGCTAGATGGATCCAGGATTGTAATGGTTCCTAAGGAGCTGTTACGGCATAACCAGTCAACGAACCCTAAACTAAGAAGGATTTACATGACTAGTCTAACAACTCTGAAAAGGTTGTTATAGTCTACCAAATCACAGTTGCAGAGCATCACAACCTCAGAGACAGAAACGGCTCCTGTGGAGTACCTGCCATTACTGGAGTGTATAATTGCTATTATCAAATCAGTGTATGTAACAACATACTAACTGATCAGTGAACTATAAAGGTAAATATTATGTCTATCTCAATCTTCTCTGTGTCCTATATATGTATAATTAAATTCACTAGTACAACATGTTGCTGTATTGCCTTTTCAGTAGGAAATGACAGATCTACGTGATTTTTAATGAAAGAAAGATAGAAACTGCTTTTCAAGGCACTGAGCCCTACGCAAGCAGAAATGCAAATTTTAACACACACTTTTTTATTAAATCACGGCAAAGAGGAACTTCAGATCACTTTGGTAGAAGGATGAATGCAACTACATCAAGTTACAGTCTGTACTTCTTCAGTTACAAGAGATTTTTGACCTTAAAAAAATAGTGCTCTGCTCTTGATATAGCAGCAGAGTACCACCATTTTTATAACTTCAGTGACAACAGTGTTTGTTTCCCATGGAAATAAAATAATCATTGTGGCACAGGACTGGCATGAGGTTTAAGCCTTTCTCTGATTGTGCAAACCTTTTTGAAGAAATACTGATTTGTGTTGTGTGGGGTTTTTTTATTAACTTCACCCCAATTTCATTCATAAATGGATATACTAGATAAAATTCTGTCTCACTGGCTCACACACGTGATAATATAGAGGAGAGTGTGGCAGGTGGAAGACAGCCACTTCCACTGCCACCTCCCAGTCTTCTCCCATGTGGGTTACAGAGAGAAGACGGTTCAGAAGTCAGTTAAATCAGACCAGCATCCTATTATTCACTGAGGCAATACATTGTCATTCATGTCACAACAGTAACGGGGAACAGAAAACCTTCGCTACATTTAATACTGCCAAGTACAATCACCCAAATGACTGACAACAATTCGGAATAACTGACAATTAGTGTAATTTTCCTATTTCTATCATCTTAAAAATAGACCTTCAGCTTTGGAAATGTTCAGCTTGATGGTTTTTTTGAACAAGCCGTTGCAAAGACCATTTATCCTGGACATGTCCACATGGTACTTTTATCTCCTCTTAGTGTTGACAATGATCAGAGCAGTATAATAATCTCCTCTTTTTGACTTCTTTGGCAATTTCAGACTCCTAGTGTAGAATATAATCCCTAAATCAAGCTAAGGGAATCAACTTGTTCAAGCCAACCTGCTTTCTTGGTCTTACAGATAATCCATCGTAGTGCAATTTACTGCCAAAAGAGTGTATTCCACGTAGATTACTTAAAATAGTTTCAGTGTTTTATCAAACTAATTTGAAGTAACCCCACATTTATTTAACATTGACAGCTAGAGTGAAAAGAACCAAAATCCACTAAATATATATATTTCTCTTTTACTTTGTATTACCATGGGGTTTTTTCCTGATATTTCTGTAATCCGCTACAGAAAGACATAGCATATTGTGCACTGCTGATTTTCCTACGTATAAATGAACTGGTACTCATAATAATGAAATTGTACATTTTAGATCTCCTTTAGAGAGATCTCCTACAGAGAAAGATGCCTGCATAAAGTAAAATAGGCTAAAAGATGGAAACGAGCTCTTGAAGAACAAGTTTCGCTCAAATGACCCTCAAAGGTCGCAGTGTGGGTTTTGTGACAGGCAGAGGGGAAAAACAGTGACACACAGGAAGGCCCATCAGCTGCCTTCAACACGTGTGTAATGATCTATAAAATGCAGGGTTTGTTCTGAACTTAACCCTCCTTCCTCCAAGTTTCATAGCTATCTCTAGTTCTGTAAATAGCAAAATATTGAAAATCGTGTTTGTCATAACTACAGTCCCTGAAAACTTTCTTGTCTAATTAGTTCGCTCCCAGATATGCACATGCATTTTTTTGGCTCTTAAATGCTCAATAATTCCCACAGAGATTTTGGGCAGTTTTCATTTTAAGAGTCAAGCTTAGTTAGTTTTATATTGGTTGAGACTAATGGGAAAATATGAGGAAGATCAAAAAGGTCAAAGCAAATTGCAGAAGTATTTCTCCCGACAGCATTATCAGAAGCGTGACCATTTAAGGACACATTAAGAGAGGGGACCGAGAGAAGGGGAATCATTTTCCTAAAGAAAGGCTAATGGAAAACGCAGTACTTGCAACACAGCGTTTCTCCTCTCAGGCTGGGCTTACTAGGGAAAGAAAATACATTAATAAGTGCCATTATAACTAGATTCAAGGCTTTGACTAGCCACAATGATGCACGGAACAAAATTTATGAAGGATGTTCCGGCTGACTGCTGTCCTGTGGGATCCTTAGTTTGAAATCTTTAAAGGCCATTCCACAGTGAACGCAAACATAACTGAAAGGGTGCCAACAGATCAACATGCACTACATTGGCAGATGACCACCAAATTAGATTTCCTCCAGTAGTTCAGTCATTTTTAACATCTTTGTCGAGGCCAAAACTTCTCAAAGCCAACTGGACTATAAGAGCTCTAGGAAGCGTGATCAAGCATTCCTAAATGTCTACAGGCTATACTTCACAGTACAAGTCAGCAGATGTTTGCAAGGGATTCAGTGAGCACGGGACCTCAGCTCCTGGTCTTTACTTTGTCTGAGGCAAAATAAGGTAAGTGAAGCTAGCAAGAATTCTAAAAAGAATCCTGAGACTCTATCCTCAGTGCTTGTATTTCCTCATTTGCTATTAACAGCAATATGTCCACAGTAAAGACCATGGTCGTGGGCTACCATATCATTATGCAAACAGGCATCACCCAAAAAGCTGACAAATCAGATCTACTGAAAGTGTGATGGTCATGAAAAAGCCTGACCCTCTCTATAGAAATGCTCACTTGCTATAAGAATTTCAAATGTAATTTCAGAATTTTGAAAATAACTTCTAAATCTCCTTGCAATGGTTAATTTTGCTGTTTCTAATAAAACATTTTCTTTCCCAATGTTTTCTTCTCTTCTTGCCCCACACATACACAATATGACAAACACAACTAGGTCTGGCTACGTTAATGATTTAAATACAATGCGAAAGAATTCGAAGTCCTACACAAACATAAACAATAAAAATACCAGAAAAATAACAATATTTGGGCTTTTGTTCAACTTACAAATCTCTAAGATATATATAAAAATGATCCATACTTTACTAACTAAAAGGTAGCTTCTGAGAACAGGGGTTGGACTAGATGATCTTCAGAGGTCCATTCCAATCTCAGCTATTCCACAAACTTTCAGATTCAGGGAGATGAAGGAAAAAGCTAGGTGCTCATTCAGCTTATTTTCTAATAAAGCAGGTGTGAAGAGCAACTACTGCAAAGCACTAGCTAAAGGAACAATACTAACCACCAACATTTGATGCAATTTTAGGCTGCAAAGATGCTGTTTAATGTCTTCTACAAGTAATATATATTGCAATATTATTTTTTTCTAAAACAATATAACAATCAAATACCACTGTATTCTGCAGTCCTTCACAGATTTTACTGTAATCAGGGTACAGTTTGCTTTGCATCTTTCTGACTGTGCTAGTCTAGGTATCACACCAAGCTTGCAGACACACGAGCTGTCTATGGCTCTCCAGGACACGGGGATAGAAATGACAAAGAACAGTATGACAACAATAATGTTCCAGAACTATATGATACAAAAAGAATGAAAAATAAATTCTGGGAAAGTAACAGAGGGCAACACGATCCTACTTGGAAGGATACATTAAATTTTCATGTAATATTTCTTTCATTTCTCCAGAGATGCATATTGCCCTGAAACAACTAAATCATCACTACGAGTTGCAGTATCTTGCTCTTCTTTGGATACACAGCATCAGCAATTGAAACAGTACAAAAAAGTCTCCGATTTTGCATAATCTTGTGGTTTGCAGCTCCATAGCAATTGCAAAATCAGCAGTGAACCATATATAACTGAACCAGACAAGTTTAAGAAGGTAGTTGGGAAAATTGGGAAAAGGACTGATTTCAGTTCGCATTTTTATTTTTAAATTTTATTACTAACTATCCTATTCTTATGGCACCTAATACAATTCCCTTTTGCTGGATGCTGTACAAAAATAAAAATAAATGACAGCTCTTACCTCTGCTCATATGCCTGAGGGAAATGCACGTTTGCCTTTTGCACATACCCATATGAGACCTGTATTAGCTAGAAGCTGAAGCTATATGAATGAAGATAAAATTTAACTTGGGATTTGAAGCCCAACATTTTCATCTATGCAGAAAGTATTTTAATTCAGACTCAGCCTTTTTTAATAATACGCCTAGATCCTTAAAGTGTGTATCACTGCAGCTTCATTCTGCTACACCATTTGAAGATTTGTTGCATTTCTTTACGTACCTGCGTTTACCCTAAAGCAAGGGGCCAGAATATCTTCTTACATCTTTAAAAGAAGCCTATGCTGCCTTCCTCCTGGCTTTTAAGTCTCAAAGTACAGACAGAGAAAGATCAATAGGATATAATGAGAACTTATCAAAAGCACAATGTAAGCAATCAAAGACAACTCCATGGCAGTGATGACCTTGGGACTCATATGCTTATTTAAGTTCGTTATGGGTGTTTGTTATTAAGGCAAATGCTGAACCCACTGATTATAAACAATTTTAACAGGATGTAAGGGAATCTCCCAGATGGCAGAATGGTGAAACAAACAAACAAACAAAAAGTGGTCTTATAACTTTTCATACAATATTCGGTCTAAAACTCCACAGAAGAGTTTTGAAATTACAGCAAATACCATATTGTATTCTTCTATCATGCTGCTGTAAGAAAAGGTACTCTAAAGCCTGAAAAACATTATCTCCTACAAAGATGCCCAGATAGTTACATTTTTACTAGTAAAGACAGAAACGAGATTATAAATTACAATTCTCTTTGGGAAGTATTGTTTACATTTTTGACATCAGCATAAAGATTCCCTGATGTGATGTTGCTGCAGTATTTTTAAATTAGATCTAAATCAGTACAGGCTTTTTTTACTTTTACCATGACACTGTTGAATACGGAATTGCACAGATTGCCTGGATATTATCTAGCCTCATCTTTTCCTGTAAGATTAAATTCAGCATGGAGGGCAAAAATGGAAGTTGCAGTCCTTTCACTTAACATGTATGTCTTAGTATGAGATTTTAGAATATTGCATTTATTACATAACATGTATTTCTTCATGCTTTCAATGTTTCTGCCACTTGGTTTTCATAAAAAAGATGATTCCAAAGTGAAGCAGCATATTCGAACAACTCCTAACCAAGCTTCTCGATGGAGAACATGGATGCAGCATGCACCCAAAGTAGGAGAGCGAGGACAAGAGTGATACTTGAGTAAAAGCAGCCAAAAAGAGATATAGCCAAGGCTGATAACTGCAACTGAAGTCTGCATTTGATTTCCTTGCTGGGAAGAGAAAGATAATTTGGGAATCACTCCTTTTGCATGGCATTTCAGGAATGATCCAGTAGGGAAGCAAAGGGAGGCTAGAAATTATCATCCTGGAAAAAATCCCACCAGTCAGCTGGGTAGAAGACTTACAGAAAATTCCTTCCAGTATTTTGGGGGTTTTTTTTAAGTCTTATGTTATGTCAATGACATTCTTCCTTTTTACCAAGAGGCTGATTTGCTACCAGGCTCTGACTCAGGCAGTACTGGACCGTGTGACGTTCAGGATTCCCCCGCGCAGTTCAGTGCTCAGCAAACCGGTGGATTTCAGGCCAGCTGGCCGCTCTCTGTCCTCCAGTTCTTCCTGCAGTGACATCCAGACACTTTCCTCATTGTCACCATAGGTCACCACAATTTACACTTGCAACAAAAGCACACTGTCCTACAAACACAGTGAGTAATAGGAAGTCCTTGTTCACTGACTGAACCATCGCCATTGTCTCCGAAAGGATTTAGGGCAAACTCTAAGCACGTTTTATGTAAATCCAAAGGAGTTAGAGTACTGTCCTCTCCAATAATTTAGAGCATTTATTCCTGTCCTGGCAGACTACAAGAAATCAAAATTTTGAGACTGCGATACAACACGAAATAGCAGAGCTATTTGAGAAGGTCTAGCTATAATTTCAGTCTCTCTTTCAGATGGTCTTGTTGACATCACATATTGTAAGTCAGATCTGCCTTAATAAGTAGAAGACTTTTTTTTTAAGGAACATACTGAAAATAAAATTGGTACCCATAAATCCATAAGGCATGTAGCACTGGTAATGTTTGTGAAAATTGGTATGCATATCTTTATGGCTGTATTTTCTTTTTTTTCCACCCTGCTCTGCCTAAACGCCCTATAGCCACATCTCAAACCCTATTTATTACTTATTCAGGTTCAAAAATTTAACATTGACTGTTTATGTGCCACGTGTATAAAGCACGAAGCCAAATATGCTACTTAGGTTTGCACAAAAGCTCTTATGCACTAAGTGCAACGTTGTTCAAGGAAATGAAAAATTTTGTAATGATTAAGGGCACTCGGCAAGGACTGTTCTAATTTGCTACAGTTTTAATGTCCAGTTTTTGTTTCAGTCTAGAATTTAGGGAAATAATTAAGTTTCTTTGTATTCCACTTCTCTATCTCTACAAGAAATGCAATATTAAGTCCAAATTCCAGGCAAAATGTTATGCCATCAGAAGGCAACAGTGACGTGTGCTGGGAATGTTTCTTTACAAATAGTAAATTTACAGGAAATGCAAAAAAATTTGCAGGCTTGGGGATATACAGTTCATAAATTTGCATCAATTCAATGAGTAGTATCAGAAAAAAAAGATGTTTTTGTTGGGTTGCAAGAGTTGGGAAAGGTTAGGGAAAAAGTCAAACTGAATATGAAATACTGTATCTTGATGTGAGCAAAATGTTACACCGACATCAAACATAGTTGGTATTATTTTTTTGACTAATTAGTCATTCCAACAATTTCTGTTCCATTTAATGTCAATCACGTCCCTCCTTTTCTTGTGTCCCTCCCACTTGTTCAGTTCTATCTTGCTATTGAGCACATAAGTAATTCTGAATAAAAAGAGATCAGAAAGAATTTTCAGATCAGCATTAGGAACCCATACTATTTCTTGGGGAAAATACTCAGAATAAAACTAAACTATTCAGATGCTAAAAGTAAGAATGAGGAGAAGCTCAAAAAAAATAAAAAATTCGAACAATAAATTCTGCAGGATGCAGACAGACACAACAAAGATACTGCTACCACATAAAAAACTGAATGACACTGCAGACAAACATGGCAGGAAAATAATGCATTTCTTTCCATATGTATACACACATGTAAGAGACAGAAATTACAGGTAGAGGTATGCAGATACACCACTAATATTGATTTCCAATAGAATCAAGTCACTTGAAATGAGCAGACAGGAAGGAAACAAATCAGTACATTTCACAACCAGTTAATCCGTAGTAAATTCATTAATTTTTAAAAAGGAAAAGAATACCATCCAGAATTATGAATATCAAATGGCAATGGTGTTTCCTGAACAAACCAGATATTGTTAGCACTTACCACACTGAGAGGCCATTAGAAATTAATTTTTAAATGAGAAAATAGAAGGCAGCTTTGCAAGACCATTGAACAACATAATTTCTAACAAGGACAGAATGTTTCCCATATTTGCTCCCATAAAGGAACAGATTTTCTCTTGGCTGTTTCAGATTTACAAAGAGCAGGATGAAATTTTCTGCATGCATATAAAGTACTGGCATTTTGATAAGGTAATGGCAAATTTAAAATTACCCAATAGACTGTTTGAAAATGAATATTCCATTCTCCATTTTTTTCTTAATTAAACATTCATGCACTTAATTGCTAAGTCTGCCCAAAGTGTAATAAACAACTGAAGAAACCATTGAGTAGCAGGTAACAAATACATTACTTAGCATGATATGACAAGAAATTGCTGGCCCAATTAGTGACACAGATTCTTTAGTGCAAGGTAACAAAAAACAACAAAAAAAGGAAGGCTAACAAAAATAAGATGTTCTGCAAAGCCGAAATACCATCTATGTATTGTACATTTTGAAGTCTAAGAGCGTCTCCTGGGAAAACTGAAAATAATGCACTAAACAAGTTAAAGAGTAAAGCTATTTACTTTGTGTGACGTTTTTCGGCTGTGTATTGCAAGGGTGTATCAGGAAGAAACGGTATTATCACCTGGCAGGGGAGAGAGTTATTTGAAAAAATTAGAAAAGATTGCAGGGATTACAATGTAAACTACAGGTTTTCCCACAATATGTTGTTACTAGTGTGAGTAATCTCTTGGTTTATAAAACCATGCTTTTACAGATAGGCGCCTATTTAGTCTGGAATAACACATTCACCATCATTGCTGTCCCTTATCCACTCTGCAGAATCAAAGGGAACTTTGAGGGACACTCTCCTGTGATGTGCTGACTGTATCCAACATCCAGGAAAGTTTCTGGGAGTTAAAAGCATCTTACTCTTCCCAAAAGACACCCAGCAACTCACAGCATCAGAGTCAAAGGGAAAGTGTAAAAGATCCAATAAAAAAAGAAAAAAGAAAGTTTACTTGAAAGGAAAGTGTGACTGGAAGGTCCATGAGCTACAAATCAGAGCAATTAAATTCAGTAGCGATGCTTCTCCCACTTAAAAGGAAATTGCAAGAACTACAGTCTCTTGAACGGCAGTTTTTCTGCTGTGGCGTAAAGTTTTAAATGTGTTTCACAGTCAGCTTTTTAAAGATATTGCTATGTGCATTAAAATCCACAAAATATATAACTCCAGTTTTCCCCCAGATCTGAATATATATGAGGTCTCTTTTTACGGTAACTCTTTTCTGGCCTGAGAACAGAGAATAGTAAATCAACTGCCTCAGATTATCTCCAATCTTTTATGAAGCCACTTGAGGGATATTTCTATGGTCTGGAATGCAGCCACTAATAAGGACAAAGTAAATGAGGACAGAATTTGCCTCCTCAAATCACACAGGGAATCAGTACCAAATATTAGTACATCCTCAGACTGTCACCTTCACACTGGAGAAAAGCCCTTTAACGCAGGAAGCTGCCAGTGTGGAATTTCTTGGTAAATGGACTTAAGAATTATTCTTCTGATGAGCAAAAACCAATCCTGTGTGCTACTATGGATGGATCTCCATTTATGACAGACCTGCAAGATGCAGGTGTCAAAGAACCTGCAGCGATGGCAGACTGGACCCAAGGATATTTCTGCAACAAGCCAAACATATAAACACAATTTGAAGTTTGCTTCACAAGCTCGATCTCCCCTCTAGTTCCTCTTTCAAGTTTTCTCTGCAGAAAGTGGTAGAGAGAGAAGAAAACAAGAAAAGCTCTGGGAAGCCCCTTTCGTTGCAATGAACTATCACTGCACTGGACAACTCTTGCCCAGAGTATGAGCGTATTAATTTTGAAACATATTCCTAAAAAGCATGGTGCTTAGCAGACAAGTTGGGAAAAACAAGTTTGCTTATGAGCTCACCTGCATTTACTTTACACCAGTATAATTTCACTGACTAGACAAGTATGACAAAAGATTCCTTTCAGAAGAAAATCTCCTTCTAGTTTTTGTTCTGTTTTCTAAGGACCTAATTCTGTGTAATTGTTTATATCACTTCATTTTAAAGAATCTATCATAACAGCTTCTGAGTGCAGGTAATTAAATCCATATATCAATTTACTCTGCTGACATTAGGAAAGGAAAACTACCCATCCCACTGCCTAACTCAGCAGCAACAGAAAAGCACACTTAACGCCTTGAGTTGGAACGCAAAACTAAAAACACATCTGTAAATTATCCCGTTAACACAGATCATCCTTCTTTTAACTCAAGCAAAGAGCAAAGCAAATATGTAATGTGCAATGTAAACATAGACATAATAACAATGAGACCTCACTGGCACAGAAAGCATTTAAAACACGCCAAGGAAACTTAAGATGTCTCACTAGCCAGGCTTTGTAAAAGGAAACAAGAATCTACACAGAAATCTTCCTTGGGGATAATTGACCAGCTATGGTTAATGGCATTCAACTTCCCCACAGACCATCACTTTTCTCCTGTCATGAATCACCAGGAAAAGAAAAGGGGGGAGAGGCTTCACGGCATCACATAAGTGAATAGAAAACCGTAGGAAACTCCTTTAATTTTACATGATCAAACAGCTACATAGAGAGACTGGGAAACCTGTGCATGCTCCACTAAATTTCTAGGGATTATTTTCTCCTTTATTTTAAAGAACTTGAATAAAATGAAATAATAGATTCATGCCTGTTATTCTCCATTCATTTTCTATATATGCCTACACGCTTCATGGATGTCTGCTCATTTCAAAGTGATGCATATAACCCAGATGTATAGTGGGTAGATTTTTCACTTGCTTTGGTTGCTATGTCTGCCTAATACTTTGCTGCAAACTGGGGACCATTTCAGGTTTGTTACAAACTTACTTTTTCTTTTCCTATCAATACATGTTTTGCACAAATATGACTCCGAATGCCTTGAGTTGTAAAACTCCCTAAGTGCTAACACTCTGAATTGAGCCATACCCTCTCAGTATTTTATGTTATCTTTGTCTCAAAGTAGAAAGAATGTCCCTCTACACAGAAGTTAAACAATTCAGAAATCTTACAGAAAGCTTACATGTATTTTCCTTTGTACTTATTGGCAAGAATAGATGCTGTCAGGGTTATCTGCACAGGATTTATGAAAATCAAATGAAAAGGCAGCAATCCCTGTTATCGTTCTCCTAGAGGCGCCACATTCTATGTGCCACACTTCTGAACAAAGTGGTTTTGCTGCACCAAATTTACAAACAGCATGTAAATTGTAAGGTTACATATTTGTATTATTAAAAATCCCTGGAAAACACATAGGTAATTTTAAAATGGGATCATTAAGACATTACAGTGAATTAATTTTAACTTGAATTTACAAAAAAGAATATATAGACAAGTGTATTTGTAGCTATCCTACTGCTTTTTATGTAAAACAATTGCTAGAGCAGCTAGTATTTTATTCTAAAAAACTTCTTCAGATGTTTTCATAACATATGCATGACTTCTTTATGCACAAAAGTACTTTCCCCCCCCTTCTGAAGGCAGGACCGATATCTTAACCTGAGAGACCTACATTTAAGCATACTCACTATGCCAGAGAGCAAAGCCCATAAAACTTAAATTATCTAAGCTGTTACACAGTTTACACATGCCAATTGCTAGTAGATGAAACATAGAAATAATATATTGCATATTGATCAGGAAACGTACCTCAGATTTAGTGTTAACTACCACTAATACTAATAGTCATTGCTACAGAAAGGTGAATGAATAGTTGTCTTTCATTCCTATTTGTATGCAGTTTACTTCAGTCAAGATAGGTAATGGTTTTATTATATATAATTACAAATCCACTATACAAATAAAGTTGTTTATTCTAAATATTAACCTTGTTTAACAGCATGAGAAAAATAATAAATAAACCCACCAAAAAAACCCCACAGAAGTGACAGAAATAATAAAAACATCCAATTAAGAAAAACACAAACTACTGTACATTCAGGAAAATTAATTTACGTGGAGATGGTCTACACATCTTTGAACAGCACCTGTTTAAAATGCAAAGGCAAATGAGCACTCTACTTTTATCAAGTAATGACTTCATGCAATATTACCGTATCATATTCTTCATTAGCAAACTCTATGCAACAGATTTAATGATATACGGCAACTCCACACTCACATTCAGTTCTACTCATGATTTAAAGGTCTACCAAACAAGCCAGACAAGTCGTCTAGTGTTCTTCTTCCTAAAGTATAGAGAAATAAACTGTTCTGCCTTCCAGAAAAAGCCAACACACCGAAACTACAAAACCAGGTGCTACTGAGTAAAACAAAATTAATGCAAAAAAAGACACCACCACACTCCCTTCCTATTTATGGCAGGCTTCCATTTGCATCCTTTTACTCTTGGGAAGTGGGGCAGCAACAGAACTGAAGAGAATACAATGGATTTTGAGCAAAACTGTATGAACAGTGTTGCTGAAATACTAAAAGTATTTTATAGCTGAAAGGTTATTCTTCTTTGAAACTCTACAAGATTGCAGGCTGTTTCTGTCCACAATCCATTCCATAAGATTCTTTTATGAAGGACTTCGCCACATCTTCCTTGCCATGAGTATTAATATCTATTCAAATATATTGGGATAAGGTTTTCGTTTAAGATAAAAGGGAGATATTGGGTCAGCTCCATAGCTGTGGTGAAGACTTTGAGGAACTTTTCAGATTTTTGATGCACCCGGCTCAAGCTATAGTTCTACAGAACATGCAGAAAGTCCCGGAATGATTTTCAGTTAAAAATGAAAGGTCTCCATTACAGCACAGTCCTTTAAAGTCAATGCATATCCCTCCTGAAGGGAGAAAGAAATTGACCCCAAATTCCCTATTTAAAACGTTGTGCATTTTTTTTTAATATATTGACAGAATTTTCTCTTTTTTAAAGTGAACCTAACAACATTTTCTGATGACTTGGGTAGCTTTCAGAGTAGTCACTTCACAAAATCCTGTTTCCTCCTCACCTGCCTCACTTCATACAAACTCACATACACCATCTCAATAAAATGTGGGTCTACATTAGAACTTGATGCCTAATTAACAATGCCTAACTCCATCACTACTAATGATTAAGAGCTGAACAAGTTGTATTTCCTTTGAAAAAGGCTATTAACCATTTTGGACAAAATTCTAAAGGGTATCAACAAATCATTTTCAGAAGTAATTTAGGCACTTAGAAAGCTATATATATGTATTACTACATTATATGAAAAGTGTCTCTACAGAGTTTTTTACTAGCAGTTGAAAATTCACACACCTTGTGGCATGGAGAAACCATGCCTAGCATAAGGTGAGGCTCCTGAGTCGTGCTGATAAGCCATATGGCTTTTGATCAGTTCAGAAAGTGGGCACAGTTCACCTGGGTTTCCCACGTAGACATATTCTCTGACTCTTCAGACGACTTCAGCGCTTTTGAAACTTTACCCTATGCCAGAGTAGGTCAAGGCAGTGAACCAAGAAAGCTGCAAATTAAACAGGGCACGTGAAATATCCTTTTGGAACTCAGTGAATGAGCCTCAGCATCTCTTTGCTTCTAAGGTGGGCTGTGGATTCAGCTCTGATGGAAAGAGATGCTCCCTATTGATCTCCTTGTTACGCAGCTAAAGGCACAGAGCTAAGAGAGAGGGTTTATACCTTCCAAAAAGAGAAGAAAGGTAAAGGGGTATTCCTAAAGACAAGACATGGAAACAAGAGGTGAAGTAAAACAGAAATAAAAGGAAGCACAGTGAGAGGGGAGGAAAAAAATAAGAACTGGTCAGTAGCAAACAAAAATGCAATAAGCATGAGAAAAAAAGTCTGTACTGGAAGAGGGAATACAAAAGCTAGGAGATTAAAAACAGAGGGGGGAAAAAAGCAAAAAGCAAAAGTAGTTTTAAGAGCTACTGTACTGGGGTTTCTGCAGACCATACAATAACTCCACAGAGTTCTCCTTTAGGACCCTGATCCAAAGAGTATTACTTTGACTCTAATGGGCTTTGGATTAGGCAAGTGCCTCAAAGGATAAATCTATTTATGTAGAGCAAGTATCTTCTTGTACAAATCAGCACTGGCTAGCAACTGCAAAGTATCCCGTGTACACAGCTTACATAGTTCCTTTTTTTGAACCTGCACAGTAGTACGCAAAAATGCTATTTGTCAAATTCTTGCCCCATTTTACTCACATGTTGTTGGATCAGAAAGGCCATCTGTCTCAGACGGCTTTATTATAAACTCATTCGCTTTAAAGAACTGTCACCAGTTTTGAGTGACAGGCAGTGTCACTGAGTTACACCCAGCTGGTGAAACAGTCTCATGGTTTCACCCCAAATGCACGCCACAGATGAACCTGTTCTACAGCTGAATGCATCCACACAACTAATGAGTAAAACATCAGTCTCATACAATCATAGAATGCCAGGTTGGAAGGGACCTCAAGGATCATCTGGTCCAAGCTTTCTTGGCAAAAGCATGGTCTAGACAAGATGGCCCAGCACCCTGTCCAGCTGAATCTTAAATGTGTCCAATGGTCTTCCCCTGGGGAGACTATTCCAAGGCCTGATTTTACTCATTGCGAAAAATTTTCCTCTTGTATCCAGTCAGAATCTCCCCAGGAGTAATTTGTATCCATCACCCCTGTCTTTTCCATGTGACTCCTTGTGAAAAGGGAGGCTCCATCTTCTTTGTAGCCACCCTTTAAATGCTGGAACATGGTGATAAGGTCTCCCCTAAGCCTTCTTTTCTCAAGGCTGAACAACCCCAGTTCTGTCAGCCTTTCCTCGCACGGCAGGCTTCCCAGTCCTTTGGTCGCCTTTGTAGCCTTTCTCTGGACCCTCTCCAGCCTGTCCACATCTTTTTTTGTATAGTGGGGACCAAAATTGAACACAGCATGCCAGGTGTGGCCCGACAAGAGCTGAGTAGAGCGGGATGATGACTTCTTTATCTCTGCTGGCGATGCCCTTGTTGGTGCGATCCAGCTGAAAAACTATTCTTACTGGTAGTACAATCCCTAGCAATATGCAGGGTATAAATATGCTTTAATGTTCTTTTTATAAGCTGTGCCTCTGTTCTTACAGAATGCATTAAACAAGCTGGCATTTAAATTGAGTGCCTCGGGGGACACACATCTCCTGAAGCATTTAGTCACGTACATTAGGAAACAAGACGTCTCCCCAGTTTAGCAACAGGTTTTATAAATGTGTGAAAATTCTTTATGGATGTATTTGTTAACAACATGATATCCTTTTCACACCTGTAAAAGGCATTTAATAATCCTTAGGGAGAGTTTTTCCAGTTTCAACAAGTAAGGCATTATATTTGCTTGAAGTTGAATTGTAAGTGACTCCGCCAGACCTCCTTGCATAAAAAGATATGCTCTTAATTAAGCTTACTTCCAGTTATTATAAATCAATGAGGTGGCATGAAAAAATACTACTCAGAAGTTCAAAAAACTAATTGGACCCTGGATGTGAGCAGACACATGCAGGCTATAGGCAACCAATCACTAGTGAAAAAAATGTCTAGAGTAAACACTAAAAAATTAAAGCTTTTCTGTTGACTGAACATTCATTCCACATAACATAAGCTCTCCTGTGGGTAGCTTAAATCTTTCTTAAATGTAACGATTCCGACTTTTTGGGGCACTGTATTTGTCAAAAGATAATTACACAATTCAGAGGAAAAAAAATCTTTGGGAAATCAATTTTCTTAATCACATAGTCCTCTTTATGAAACAGCTCATTTATAGATTCTTCTCCTTTTGTAAACGGAGGCAAGGTCAGCTACTCTTTAACACAACAACATATTCCATTATGTCCATGCCTAAGACAGGAGGACTGAAAGAAAATTCTCTCTACAGAATACATTATGCACCCCATTTCAATAGTGCATTATACATCAGTTTTTCAATATATTAAATGATCTACATGACTTATTGGTCCATATTATGTACCATGTATTCATTCCCCTGCAGCAGTTTCAGATTCTGTTCCACTGAATAATGTAATGCAACTGTCGGTTCTTGTCCTGCATCACTTTATTTCATATCATATTACTTCATTCTACATATGGTTCTTTCTCTATTATGGCAGAGTTGCAATATAGGAATCACTATAACTTCGATGTTCTCTCAATATATATCGAGTGATAGGTCCCTTTCTTTGTGTAAAATTACCGGTGACAAAAATGAGCAAGATAAAATGTTACCAGGTTACTGAGTTTCCCTTCGATATACATTAGCATAGCTGGATTTTCACTTGACTTATATTGCT
The DNA here is from genome assembly GCA_013398295.1 of Chionis minor. Lineage (NCBI taxonomy): Eukaryota > Metazoa > Chordata > Aves > Charadriiformes > Chionidae > Chionis > Chionis minor. The sequence continues at coordinate 863,069 of VZSF01007300.1, forward strand.
CATCTTCACAGCATGCATTCATAAAGTAAACAAGAAGTAAATCGTTGCATGCAAAATAAATGTTTTAAGAGGAACTGATCTCTGCAAGCATTCTTCAAAAGAAAGTATCATAGCCCAATGTTTCCATATGTTAATAAGTAGAGAATAATCTGTGAATAACTATTGCATGAATAACCAAGATCTCATTAGAATTATGAATCGTGGAATATGAATTAAGTGAATGAATCTTTTGATAGTAATACACCTCAGGGTCCTGTAGAAAAGACTACCTTTCCTCAATAGGAATCATTTCTTGAGCCACAGCTTTTTCTAGAGCCACCATGAGCAAACTGGTGCTGAAAAATACAATACAAAAATACAGCAAGTATGGGCTGCAAAGGGTTGAAGAAAGGGCAAAGGAATAAAATGGGATAACCTGGAAAAGACTACAGATGATGAGACATTTATTCATTTACCTACTTACAATAACTAATTTTTTACTCCAAGTTTCCGCAATTCAAATAATGAAGTGAGGAATGTTTAGTGACATCAACGTAATTTTTTTCAGATTTGCAGATAGAAAGGTGGAGGAAGAGAAAAAAGAATCTAAGTATTTTTATGTTCCTTTTCTAATCCTTATTTCCCAACTCCTTCCTGGTGAAAACAGTTTCAAAAAAATCCTTGAGAAGGAGAAGGCTGGTTGTAGGCCCTTTAAACCCAAACTCCTCTGCAAATGTTGTATATGGGGTTTCAGCATAAAATGAAGCTTTTCAACTCTCAGTCATTAAAGTCTATATACACTGCTCTCAGCAAGAGCAGAGATTAATTAATCTAGCAAGAATCCCCCATTTTGGCAAACCTCTTTTGGAGGAAAAACTATTATTAGCTTTAGATACTTTTAATTATAAGTTTAAGAGATGATCAAAGACAAAGGGCATTTCTCAGATCCTTCAGTCTTCTTAAAAATAATCAAGTCTTTGACTTACACACATTTAAAGGAAAATGATTAATTACATCGTGAAGACACTGTCAATCACAGGCTAATTCCCATTTCTACTGACATTTGTGTGTGACAAAACCTACTGTACCAAGAAGCTAAGACTGGCTGGACGAGCAATTAATTAGCTGCACCAGCTTTGCCAAGATGGCTCATGCACCTAGCTTCCTAGTTCCTTAAAAGAATTGTCCTATCAGGTTTGCAAATAAGAATTATCTCATTAAAACACTAACCAATACTCAGTTGAAGTTACACCTCTACAATAAGTCACGGGATGGTATTTATATAGGAAAAGAAAAAAAAGAACATATATAATTTATATTTCTTTAGTTAGTGTATTTTAAACCAACAAGACTATTTCACAAATGGGCACACGTCCTTCCATGCATTCACTTAATTTACAGGTTTAAGAGAGCTGGCTTTAGGATACGTTTAGAAAATAAAGCACATAGGTTTATTTTCCTGTGTTTTGTAAAGCAATACGTGTTTACGTAATATGTAAAGTTGTTCATTTCAGATATTCTGTACATTTCATATAGTCTTATACATAAAAAGGTGTTATGAAATGAGCAAAATGGTCATCACAAAGATCTCAAAAGAACCTGCATGTTCTGCAAGAACATGAATTTTAAATAAACTGTTCTCCAATGCACCGATGAAAATACCCAAAATAAGTAGCAAATACTCACTAGCAGCTACTACAGAAGTTTTCTTTTCTTCACGACACAAGTAGCCTCTAAGACTGAAGATTGCTTTCTGAAGGCTCCCCTCACTATTCAGCCATGACTAACGCCATACAGCGTTGTCGTGAGGTTGAGATGGGACATGGAGGACTACGAAAGAGATTCATAGCACAAAAAATTCTACTATTTTACACCCAGTGTAATGTCGCCTTTTTTTTCTTATTGCCATCATGACAAGTGCTAAAAGGTACTAAACATTTTTATTATAAAACATGAATTCACATTTTCTCATTGTTATAGCACTATTATTATATAGCACTATATTATCATATACTATTCTTTTTTTCCCTTATAAAATAACTAGCCTGCTTTTTGCAATGATAACTGGCCGTAAGCTTGAGGATATTATTGCTATCACCTACCACCTCACCTAAAAAAGTAGATTAGAAGAATTGGGGAGAAAAAGGGAACGAGAAATGAGACCATTCCAATTAGTTTTGAAGTAAGGAAGATGAAGGCTTGAAGAATGAAACCTGCAGTTTCAGCAGGGCCACCCATTGGTTGATATTTGGGACCAAATGGGGCACCTGAGAGGAAAACACAAGAACTTTTACTCCCTGAAGAAGTCAGGTTTCCTGCCGGAGCTGAAATACACGCTCTCCAGACTAAGCACGGGAGCAACAATGGATTACGCACACTTAATCCCCTTTGTTACTCTGTCATGCCAACTCTGCAACCCTGAGCACTAGAGAATGATTAAAATCCAGAACTCTGGTACCTCTAAAAGTAATAAATCACTTACTATGGGGAAATTTCCTTTAAAAGTTGTACACACTATGCTCTGGAAGTCATACAGCTCCAGCTCTTGTTAAATAAGCGTAGACTTAGATTGCAACTATCAGGTACCAATTTGAGTTAGATTTGTATTACAAGACTTAACTTCACCTGAGTAGAAAAGTACCACATTTCTGATATCTGATGTCACGGCTAAACTGTAAGACAAGATTACAATCACAGCAAGGGGAAAAAAAGAAAAAAACAAACCAGAGAAAAATCAGAGAAAACACAGGAACAAGATCATGTGTTCTCCAAGATCCTGAGGACAATTTCCACCTGTCTGGGTGAAGCTGAGAGAGCAGTGGATCTGCCGTACTCCCAACAGGTCAAGAGGACCACACCGTGCAGAGCCCACCTCACACACTCAGGGGTACCCCTTTGCCCTTGCAGTTACCTCATCTCTGATTCATATGGCCTGAACCCTTCTCCCAGCGAGAGGAAGATGTATCTGCTTTTAATTGAACTATCACAGATCCTAGGTGGACACAGCAGGGCACATATCGGTTTTTCAGCCAGCAGCCATGAGCGGCTGGTGCCATCAGCCACATCTATTCATGTCCCTTTCAGGATTTACTACACCTGGATCTGGATCATATCACCTACACCAAATTGTAGCCTTAGCACGAACTCAGTAGAAGGAATTGTCTCTAAAGCCTTAATATGTGCAGAAAACACCTGTGTTTGTGAAAAACAATGGTTCTCACCAGAGTACAGCAATATCTGCTACCATAAGGAAATCCATCAAAAATTATTATCTAGTTTAGGACAAAGCAGCCTTTTATAGACCGTAAGAGAAACTGGAACACACATAACTTATTCCAATTAGCTGGAAGTCCTGACATAGCAGGTGGCAGCAGTGCATCCATTACTATAATGTGGAAAATATATGATGCATGGCAACAGGCAGTTGTATTTGTCTTGATTATGGAACCTGAAAACAGTACTTTCTATCCTATCTGCTGTGCAAAAAACATTTTTTCTGACCCTAGCATGGAAACGAGCCTTGAACAATGTACAAGGCAACACTTTCACATTTCTTCTGCTAAATGAATACCTGGACTACGACTCTTCTATGCAGAGAATTGTGTTAAATACCCATGACAACAGAAGTTGATTGTGAATAGAAGTAGAAAAAAGTCAAAAAAAATTTTAGGTTATACAGGCACTTCAAAATCTTCCAAGCTAGAGGAGCAAAGATGAAAAGATCCTTCTGACCACAGTACACAAGGCAGCGGTAGCACACGTACTAACAGCATCCAAGAAATGATAAATACTTGTATCCCTTCTGGAAACAGTAATTATTTGTCATTATTGCTCTGTACCCATGCTGTAATTACAGGTTTACCTCTAGTCAATTTGGCCATGGGAGATCTGGTTCTAAATTCTGCTTGATGTCTCAAAACATGCCTTTGTATCAATGGCAATTTTATGAACAGAGCAGTTACTGCATCATTCCCACTGATGCCTCAAATGTGGGAGATCAAACACGACTAACCAGATTCACCATTTGTTACATTCTGCAGCCTTCAATTGTTAGATTAAAAAATGCTTTTCAGAATTGGAAATGAGAGATTCTTGCCATACAGTTGAACAAGACATTAAAATCTCTGAAGAAAAAATAGCCTGACGCTCTCACCGACCCTTTGGCTTAGCCATATTTTAAAGCAGCAGATGACAACGTTGTGTGTGCCTGACCTAAGAGCAATACATGCAAATCCCATTTTAAATAACAATCACATTGTTCCTTATCCATGCATTCCCAATATATTTTACTCAAGACTGTTACCAGCCCTACAGGAGGAACTCTTAATTTACAGATGAGGAGCCTGAGAACCAGTAATAATACAACTAACTTCCCCGAGGTGCCGTGGGGAGCGCAGCAGAGCACAGGGAGATCTCTGCACCCACTCCTGTGCTTAACACCAGACTTGCTGGTTATGTGAATACTCTCACACAATTACATGGGACCTACAGACAGCTAAAATCACACCTTTATACACGAGAGCAGCTTTTGAGCTAAGATGACAGATTCTAAACACAGGTAAATACAGTCTGATTGTTTAGGATGCCTGAGATCAGAACCTGTATCATTAAACATCTCACTGGAATAGCTACATCGGTCATCTTTTTTTCTGTTTCTTTCAATATTCAAGAGGTAGAAGGCATAGTAACAGCATTGTCTTAACACTTGCAATGTCTTATTAAAAGGAAAATGTACACACATGTATGTAAGTGTGTGTCATGATTGAAGACTATCTTACTTCAAAGAGCCATAATTTTGAATCCAGGATAAGTTGCCAAAAATGATAGTTGAAGACAGCTGAAGGTTTATCACACAACCATACAACTCTTTTAGCAAGAGGCTGATATCATCGGTGAAGAAACTGGTGTATCTACTACGTCCAGACAACCCTGTGGATAAAGAATTCCAACCTCTCCTGCGGACTCTACTTTCCTTTAGGGGGACCCATTCGGCACATTTACCATGCCTGGAAAGACTGATTTGACCCTTATGTGGGTGTTTCTTTTAGAAAAACGTGTTCACATAAGAGGTGAAGGATTACTTTCTTCTTGCAATAAAGAATTTTTGGCAAAAGAAAGAAAAATCAATTAATAACTATTTTCCATTTAAAGTAATTTTCTCTGATAGGAACTGGGTAAATGACCAAAAATTGTAAGTATAATCATTTTGTTTCACATGCATGAACTAGTATATGGGACAGCTAAATGCCAACTGGTATCATCGTCAAGCCTACCAAGTTAAAACACTGTGTTTTGTTATTCTTACTAACCATTTGTGAGGGAAATTTTAATTCTGAAAGCAAAAGTGGCCTGTCAAAAATATTCTGTTACAAGAAATCTTAAAAGAAAAAAGACAGGAAATGTTCTTGTGTATTGTTCATTTAAATAAAAAAAAGACAGACAATGCTGCAGAAGATAAAAAAAATTATGCATAAGTAGACGTCCATGCAAACTTTCAGCAAGGCTTCTAGCCTGTTGTTTTCATTTATATTTAAGATGCAAAGATGTTTTAATTAAATTAGCATTTATATAGAGAATTTGCAATTTAACGGAACATTTAAGAAATACCCAGGGTATAAAATGACATCTTTTAAATTGCAAAAATACCTGGATGAGATTTCAGGATGTGTACCTTTCACTTCATGGATAATTCATTTGGCTATCTTGGCAACAGTGTTTACCATATACAATTTTTATTCACTAAAGACTGTATTGCTACACGTTATTCACAAGAACATAACATAAGCAGCAGTATAGTTGCAGTGAAGGCTCTTCGGCCACTTTCTTAAATCAAACAGGACTGTCCACGCCTTGTGTGACATTAGCTTCCCAACGCAGCTCCCAGTTGGGGATGCTGGTCAAGCTGAAAGCAGAGCATTCGTTTATTGACATACCAGTCATGTTGTCCCAGTTTTGGAGCTTGTGACAAAGAAGAGCAATTTTATCCAATGGTTCAATCACACCTTTGATGAGATAACTCTCACAGACATTGTAAGGGTCCTGCATCTTCAACAGATCTGCCAGCACAAATGCTGTAAAAAGCAATTTATGTATCACCCTGAATTGGCAATCTTCCTGGAAGGTATGTCCATTAAACACCGCAAAATACAGCTTCCAACCATCTCTATTAGGAGAGGACCTGACCTAGATGTTCCTGGCACCTAATACTAGACCACAGTCAACAGCATCCCTCTGGATCCACCGCTACAGACACACTTCATAGCTAGGCCTAAGGAAAAAAGCCTGGCGGCCCGAAAGCCATGGCTGACAGCAGCATGAGTTAGGCGAGAACCTGGTTCACTCAACCACTGCTTTGTACACAATGCATAGAAACCTCGCACAATGTTTAAGTTAACACGTGTCATTTTTCTTATTTTCAGAGGATTTGGGTAATCGCGTCAGAGGGAGTTTCTTACACATATTATCTCCTAAGGAGGAGGCCAGAGGTTTTTTCTCTGTAACGTTACAATATACGATTAAGGACAGTCAGCTTAGATGAGTTTGCCTGCAGCTGGGAGTCTGTCTTTCTTTTCTTTTTTTTTTTTTTTTTTTTTTTATGTAAGAGCTTGTTACTGTTTGTTGACTATTTTACTTTCATATAATGCGTAGGACACAGATTTTTAGAAGCTGGTGATCCAGGTTAGATGGACAGCACCACAGGACCTTATTAGTGAATCAGCAACAGTTTTGCGTATATTCAAATTAGAACTAAACCAAGCTCACTGACTGAAAAACAAGACGCTGAATCAGCAACACCAAGTGCCCGGGATGACACTACCCAAAGACCCAAGTCTGAAATGCAAAGGAAAAACAGGGAACTGGAGAGTCCTCTCCTTTCAAATCTGCTACAAACTTGGTTTCCATTTCCTCGAAAACCACTAATAAGGCACGAACTCACTGAGAAATTGTAATCGGTTTTACTCTTACCAGAGTTTAATACACTCGATCAGATAATTAAAATCGCAAGACTGCAAAGTAAATGTTCTACAGGGTCTTTGACTGACTGACTGCAAAAGAAAACACAGAGACAATGCGACAGTGATTTAGAATGAAGATAGAATGGCTGAACATGGCAATACATCCAGACTTCTTTAAAAGGGTTATCTATAAACGTTAGATGTACACCAGTAAATTTTAACTACTGTAACTTCATTGTGCATATTTAACTCCTTGACAATTATGCAATATAGAACATTTCGATTGATGTCTCTGCTGAAATCAAAGACAAGAAACATTTTATATATTGCTAAGTGACTGTCCAAGAATATTTAATGGGTTCCGATGAAGATGTAACAAAGGTATATCTAAGATAATGGAAGGAGCTGTCCTCCAGCTGTGTTTATTAGGAAATACATCACTATTAAATCTTAATCCATTCTATAAGAAAATAAGCAAAAGAGGTATAACTGTAGCAAGAAGAATAGCCTTATTATAAGAAGATCTAAGAAAACCTTTATTTCAAAATTGGATTAGAGGTATGACAGACTGTGCCACATAGCAAAAAAGGTCTGTGCCATTAATCAACGCATCTAAAATTTGATAAAATGTGTGTGTGTGCAGAAGGATCGTTTCATAAACACATTTAAGTGAATATGATGTAATAAATTTAGCCTATGGACATGTGCTGAATAAATATTTATGATAGCTGTAAAATGTGCCAGTGGTATTTATTATTTCGGAGTTTTCTCCATGACAGGGAATGATTTTTTCCCTTCTAATTACAATTCAGTGCTACATCTTTATTTTTAGTTCTTCTACTGCATATATGCACCGAACATATACCGTATGAAAAAATAACGTTTTTTAAATGCCACAACAAAATGAAAACCTTCATGCTGCACTGCAAATCTGGAGTCCAAGGGAACATGTTTCCATAACAGAGAATACAAACTGACCTAGTACCTCAAAAAAGCTACTAAAATATCTCATGAAGTTTCTATTAGATAAGAGTAATGCTCTCTGATTTCTCATCTCTTTCTTCTATCAGTGAAGAAAATTATAAAGACGCTAAAGAAACAAAAAGACACTGATTGAAATCTTATGCCTAATAAACCTTGCTCTGAGGGACTAAGCAGGCTTCAGCGACCCAGAGATTTTGTAGTGAACAAATTCCACCAAGACCACTGCTATGCATACCATCAGACAGCACTCATCCACTGGACTCCGAGTAAAATCTGGACTTGGAGGCACAATCTCCAACCCCATCCTCTGGCAAATCTTATTTGCAGCCCCTCCTCTTTACAGAGATCCCTCATGCCAATGCAATATGAAAGAAGATTTCAGTACATGAGGAACAGCTTATTAATTTTACACAGCTCTTGAGCTATTTTGAAACCTACCCTGGAGAGTACTGTCAGCAGTAGAGAGTGATTATTTCCTCTGCTTTCTTGTCTTTTTCTATTCAATCCATCTGCTTAGCACAATGGGCTCACAACCCCTGACTGAAATTTCTAGACGCCACCCTAATACAAACAAACCATATTAAAAAGTATAACATCCGCTAAGATAAGGAAAAAAAAAAGGCACACGACATGATGTATTACTCAAAAAAAAAAAAAATCCATGGAATTATGAAAGAAAGTTAATGCTGACCTTCTCTCTGTGTGTGTTGACTCTTCGCATCTATTGGCATTACAGATGGCGACTCACACAGACCCACTGCAAACTAAAAAGCCTCGTCCCAGGCATTCTCACAAATAATGGCCTGTGAAATCATTCTGATGAACTGCTAATTACCCTAACAGTCCTGAAGTAACATAGGAAAGCAACTAATCCTTTCAAACAAAGCTAGATGTTTCCTTCACTGAAGGAAACCCTCACCCCATTCACATTCACTTATGGAATAGAGAGAAAATAACTCTCGCCTACTGATGCCAACGTTCAAACATCCAGAGCAATTACGTGGAGAGGGAACATTTACATGGCAAACAGTATCTGTAAAATAAAATGACATGATGTGAAACCACCAGTTCAAATCCAGATTCAATGCATTATGACTGCCCTTCTCACTTAATAGACATCAGATACCACGAGCAACTGGAATCACAAAACAAGCAGAGAACAATATTTAAAGGAACTGCCCCCCATATGGCCCCCAAAATGTAAGCACTGACAGGGAGTTTGGAAAGATTTGACTTATATCAAAAGACAGGCAAGTCTCATCTGTGAAGACATGAGAGCTCTAAGCTTGGTGTAGTGGCACACACAAAGATCAGTATTTTATGCCTTTTCCACATCTAAATTAATTACAAGAGCACTGTAAAAATCAAATCAAATAACTAAGAAAATATTCACTGTTAAGAAAACCCAACACACACAAATTTTCACAGGGATAAAATATTTCTGTTTTTCTGAAATGAAGGTATGCTTTGCCTGCTCGACCCATTTTCCCTTTCTTCTTCCCCTCCCCCATCTCTTTGCATCACCCTTCCTCTTTTTTCCACAAATCAGTTTTATTAAACCCACAGTAAGACCTACACACCGAAGGAAGGAAGAATGGTATTTATTCAGTAACTGGTATGTTGTTTTAATGGTCCCGAGTCTTAGTATTAGCACGACACGATAGCATGAAACAGCAATACTCAGTGAGTCTTTGTTTAATTCCTTTTCCCATTTCAGGCGGCTGTGTGACTTATGGTTAGATGCTCGTCACATTCAGATAGGTAAAAGCTGTGTACTCCTGAAATAAACTGGATGGCTCTTCATTAACAAGCGCAAGCAAAGGCTGACCAGAATAATCCTTAACCTCTACTGAGCTTAGTTTTTTGTCTGACACACAGCTGTGGGAAAAGCGCTACCCAAGGAATTGCTTATGGAGGGATGACTGAGGCACGGCATACGCTAAAGCAGCATGGAATCTGCTTTAAGCTATGCCAATTGACAACAGCGTTACACACGCTGGCCGTGCCCCAGATACGTCTCTCGTATCACAGGCAAGTGCACCAGAGACACAGAGGGAATTTTCAGATGGCCAATCTGACCACTGCATGATTTCTTTGAATCATTCAAGAGGGAACGCAAACGAGAAGCCGATTTACCACGCCTCAGCTCCTCTCCGTGAAACGGGAATAACCATTCCAGACAAGCCTAGTGCCAAGATTCGCTGTGGCGCCGCGGAAACACCAGTGCTCGTGCAGGGCAAGGGTTAATGTAAGCAGGCAACTTTTCAACAGGACAGTTAGAAACAGAGGGGGTTTTAGCAATGGTAAACTGAGTTATGCTGAGTATCATTTAGCAATAAGGGCTGACGCTTTTCTCCCCCCAGTTTTCCCTTTTTCCAAACTATACCTTGGCCACTAACTGACTCTACAGAAGACAAAAATACCACCACACACTATATGCATATGTAAATTTGCTCCTAGATTACATGTAATTCTTTTTTTATTTAGTTAGTTAGTTTTTCTTCCAATTCAAATAATTACACTTGGAAAAAGGAAAAAAAGAGGAGAGTGATGATCAAATAGCCAAGTTAATGACTTGAAACAAACAGAAAATATTTACAAAATCCTGACATATTTATTTACTCACACCACACTTGCTATGACCAGCTTAGGATAAGCCTTTCCCACTCTCCAGCAGTGACCTTGTACCGAAACAGTGGCGTTTGTCCCTGGTTCAAGTGTCAGCAAAAGCCATATGAGATACACAAATTGCACTGCAACCCACCTTCCCAAAGCCTAAGGCATAAGCCCCCCGACGGGCAAATTTTATCTGACAAGTACAATGAATAAATAGGATCTGAGGAGTCTTCAGCTGAGTCACTTGCAATTTATATCAGTGTTAATAACTGCCACGTCTGAAGTAACTGCCTCTATAGATATCTAGCAGATGTATCACATTTTTCCCCATTTAATTATTTACCTTTGCTGACCTCAGGCTCTTCAAAACTAAGCTCCTGTACACATACCTACAAATAGCGTTTTCATTTAGATCATCATACAACTCATGAAATCACTGCCAGCTACAAACTGAAATTCAGGTGTCTTACTCAGATATTTACAGGCCACTGTCCTTCTTAACAGACCAACAACTCCTCTTATCTGCATGCTTAATTACAGTTTTGCAATGTCTTGCACAATAAGATATTCAAACATCTCACTTTAAGGTGTTTTGCTGTTGTTGCTGCAAAATAATGTTGTTACTATTCTTTCTTCACCAACTTCTCCCTCTAAATGCCATACAGCGGATTTTACTACATTCATGTCGGAAGACAGCTCTAGCTGTCAAATTGTGCTGAGCGATGAAAAGCAAACTTTATGAGCTAATGTGAGAAGATTTCTTCAACAGTTAGAAATTACCATTACAAAAACTGTTCAATCCTGGCGAATGAGTAGTTTTCTATTAGAAGTCAGCACAGTTGAAATGAGCGTTTGGCCTACCTACCCTCATACATAACACAATGTAACCAACAATTTCTAACGAAAAGCATGTTGCATGTTTCTTAACCACAGTACTTGAAAAATAAAGTCTTCTAATTGACAGGGCGTAAAGTGAGCAGTCATACTCCTGCAACTTCAGTAGAACTTCCAAGCAATAAAAAATTACTTGGAAAAATTTACAAGCAATAAAATAATGGTAGAATTCCCCCTTACCTTGCCTTGCCCATATAATGTTTTATTTAACTTCATTTGTTCTATCAGATTATTTAGGAAGATGGACATTCACAGCACTCCTGGGGTTTTTTTTAGAATGATCAGCAGCGGTATTTGAGAGCTGCTCTGAATGCCAAGGTTGGGGTGCATGCCCCAGGCAGATTTAAAACCCAGAGCAAGGCAAACTGCAAACACAAACCAGCCTGAGAAGAGCATGGGTGGAAGGATGGGGTTTGGACGGGAGCCATAGCATGTTCTGACCAACTGGGACACCAGGATTTTAAGACGCATCCATTTAGACACAGCCAAAGGGGCTAATCTCACATCTGTTGTTTTGTCACAACTCCTAAACCCCTCTCTGTGGGCACCGAACATCCAAACCCAAAATAACAGCATGATTCAATTCATGCTCATATGTTTTCCATAAATATGGCAATTCATTATTTTTGCTGAAAGCTCCCTCACAATTCTTGTCATGTGAAATACAGTGAACACATCCACTAACTGCATCAGTCCTATTTTAAAAATACACGTATTTCCATTATTATCTGCAATAATTCATTCACAGCCTAAACCGCATTGTTTTGGTGGAGGGAGACCACACCTGAAGCGCTATGTGCGTGAAGGACATCAGATCTGACAAAGGCACAACGGATAGGTCTTGCAGTGGAAATTCTGTGCTTGCCCTCAATAAAAGCAAATCAGGCCCAGGCCAACTATCAGAAACAGTGTCGTCTTTAGCCCTGAATTCCTTCACATCTCCACTGGTCAGTGAGGAGCAGCCAAGCCAATGGCCGTCTCCTTTCCACCTGCTTCCCAGGGCTCTATAGAGTTGCTGTCACTGAGAAAGTCAACCAGCTCCAGCAATTCAGCAATGCAAACGTGGATTAAGATTACATCTGACTCCTCTTCAAGGTAGAGAAAGTTCCTCCGCGTTTTTTGAAGTTTCTCCAAGTGTAGTCATTCTCTGCTCTTCTTCATTTTACACTGCAGATGAGTTGAATTAATGAAGTAAATTAGAGAAGCCCTAACTCAGTTGCAGATAGGCAGGAATAAAAGAACACATTCGGAAAGCAGTCTACTTGCTTTAGAAGCATGTTGGCGTTTCTCTGCAGACACAGCTGCAGTAAAAGAGAGCTAAAGAAAGAGTTAACACTTCTGTCATTTATGAGTAGGTGTCTGAGTGCGTCCCCCGCTAAGGGCCCAGAACAGCAGAATGATCCAAGCAAATCTTTTCTTGCTGAGCCCTCCTCTCTCCCTGCTTGAGCAGCAAGCTCTTCAGGAAACACCTATCGATGTATTTAAAAGGAAGACTCATCATTGTGCCATTTACAGTTCAGACACGAAGACTATGTACGTTCCCCACCCCTTCAGGTAGACCCTGCCTCAGCTTCAACCTTGTCTTGCCTTCCGAGATTCGGGATCACGGACACCATTTATCTATTGTATGTGTATGTTTTCCTTATCAACTAAGCCCCAGAAACTGTAAAGCTTTTTGACTTTTACCTTACCTACAGTGCAGCAGTCAGTCACACCCTTTATCTGGGCTATTTTGATGGATTTGGCCAGTTTAGTGCTTATAGAAATTCAGAACCAATTGCTACAGTTTTCTATGGTGATTCACTGATCACAAGTTGGAGGTGGTGACTATGCCTAAGCATGGCATCCTCCCCACCACCTTATCCCAGCTCTATGGAGTGACTACTTCTTTCACACTTATTTCACTGGATCATCTTTTCTGTCAACTAAGGGGGAAGGGAATAATTAATTATCTTGTTCTGACTGATTACATATGTGGTTAATGAATATTGCCACTGAATGTTTTATAACATTTTCAGCTCTTTGAGAAATGTGCTCTTTTTCAACGCTATGGAGCATTTTCTTATTATGAGGAACATCTGTGATATGTACGTTTGTGCATGCACATGCTTGCACACAAATGTATATAAAGTTATGAGAAAGAGGAGGGAAAATTACTTCCAGACATCCATGTTGGCATTCAGAAAGAAAAAAAGTCTAACCGATAGTAAGTACAGGGCCTCTCTTCTACATGTTTGTTACTTTTAACTTTTTAACAGCATCGTTATTTATAATACGCTTACTTTCATCAAATCAGACTGTTCCATTCTGCTTAAAATCACAGCTACATTCACAAGTCAACTTATTATCACAGCAAGATCTATCAGCTCTGCCTACACTGTATTTACAAACTAGAAAGGAAGTTGTTAGCTTAGAATACAGATACTGTGGAAGATCTGAGGACACCAAACTTAATAACGGAGAGATAAATTAACTGATACTGGGGAAAGACAAGGAAGAGGTCAGTCATGTCATCTTGGTTACTCAGAAAGGTTAAGAACTATTGCAAGCTTTGACCAAGGAGAAGACAAAAGATTAACTTTGATGAACTACACTATGTGATCCACGGAAAGTATAATAATCAAGCATATGGTTAACCATGGTAATGGCCATCTATGCGAGAAAGCTGAGAAAATATTAGGACTGCAGGATTGGTTGTGCTTACTCACACTGGGCGTAGCAGTTGTACATCAGTTTTGCCTACAGAGTTCTCCCCTGGACTAAAATGAAGAGACAGAAATTTCCCTTAAAGCCAAGTCAACTTCTTGCTATCTGAAAAAAGCCATCTTCGAAAATTAGAAACAGCAGGAAGCACACCGTATTGAATGCTAAATTAATTTCTTCTGATAACTTATTTCAAACAGTATTTGATTAAAAGACAATAAAACATGCTTTAAATCCAGAAAAACATGGTTACCGCAGGCTGAGGCAAAAGTGGTATTACTGATAAGTGACAACAGAGTGTTGTTATTTATTTAGCTCTTGTAAAGGCACCCCAGCCCAATCAATAGCTGCGCATGTACTAAGGCAGTAGGGCTTGTATAAAGATGCTTATCAGAAATCCATGAGCAACATTCCACTTTTTGATTACAGTACGCCAGACTGTCCACAATACTGCTGAAGACTGTACGCCTCTTTGACAAGCCATATTGACAGAAATAATATAGAACCGTGCTTCCTAATATGCATATCTAACTGCACAGCCAATTAACCACTATGCTGACTGAAATTGCTTTGTTATTCATTTTATTCCAACTGATGTTAATGCTTTGGCAGCTGATGGGGATAATAACTGATGGAGCATATTGGAAATTTTGAAAGGGGATATAAAATTTCTATAATTTAGAGACGTGGAGAAAGCTGCTATGCTTTACAGTCTTAAAACATGAAAACGTCTCAGTTATGTGTAAGTACTCAGCGCAGGAGAACTAGTAAGTATTTGAAAATTGTGAATGAAAAGGAGATATAAAAAAAGAAAATTGCGATATACAAACAGGTTTGAAAAAACATTTAAAAAGATCTCTCTAAAAAAAGGCAATTGTGTCATGAAGACGAGACTTGTTCACTTCCCCCTCGTACCACACTGAGTAACAATGCTTGAACATCTGGAAACATTTACATTTAATGTTTTAATCACAATATAACCCTTTTCTGCAACATAATAATCACATTCTAACCAAAAAAAATGCCATTTAAGTTACCCTAACTCGTAAAAATATTTGGTTTATTATCATTATATGCAGAAATAGCAATTCCAGTATATTAAAAAAAAAAAGGCCATAAAATTAATTTTACCTACACTAATAAGTTTTTCCTTGCAGTTGTCTTACGAAGATAAAATGCTATCTATACATCACATGCATATCTTTCAAAGTTTTTCATAATGGTGAAATTATTACTTCACTGCAGTGTTGCAAATTCTGGACCTGCCAGCCTTACTGAGAAAGAGCTCCTGTAGAGTTCAACAGGCACCGTCACTGAGCAAGGGCTGCCTGACCCAGCCCACAGTCTGGTACTCCAGTAGCAACGAGCTGGTGATTCCACTACAGGAATAACGGGCACAACAGGGATGAATCCAGTGCATATGAATTTCAGCCGCAATGGCGAAACAGCGAGCGGAAGAAGCTGGCCTAGCTTAGAAGTGGGAGATCAGTGTGCATGTCCCTGCTGCCACGTCACGTTCTGGATAGAAAAGACTGGAGGAGGGAACGTGCTGTGGTAACACACCATCCCAGTGCTCAACCTCAGCTCTCACCTCCAAAACATGTCAACCTTTCTTCCTCAAAGCCCTCATTTTCCACAAACTCTTCTTCCTGCTCAGGAACTTTGCTGTTGAAGCACTTTTCCACCCCCACTGCTCAAACTCTTAAATCCCCCTACTGTTCCACCAAAAAGGTCCCTAGCACTTCCCCACCTCAAACTACCACTTTCTTAGTAACTGCCCCCAGTACCCTCCTCCCTCTACCTCAGATTGCCTCCACTCCTCGTAAACCGTTGGCCTATATCTTGGTCATAAGTCTCATTGAGTCAAATCCCTTCTGGCACCATGCTAACACAGGTTCTTTAAAAGCACAACCCCTACCCATACTGCTCAGCTCTTTCTGTTCTGCCTGTGAGCACGTCGATCCTATTCCCTTCCCGTTTTTACCTTTTCTTTCCAAGCACATGCACATACCAACGTGCACATTTCATTAGTCACCTCCTCGCTCCTACTCTGGCAGATATAAAAAACCCAGAATCAACTTGTATTTACTGGAAAACAGCCTGAATGAGATCCTGCGAGCACAGAAGGAAGAAATAGCTAGAAGAAACAGACATACTGTACTTGCCATTCAGTAACTGAATGAGAAATTCGGGGGCAATAAAGGACCCAGCCCAGTAGGGACCAAAGAGGTGTGTGCAGGAAGGAAGGGGTGAATGAGGATGGCAACAGCCATCCATATAGCTACACTTTCAACTTTTCACTTATGCAGTGTGTGATTTTCACTTCGCACACGATCCAGTGTGTTCCCGGATTCTTAAAAACCCTGTCTTTCTTCATTTAAAGTTATGGAGAAAGTTGCAATCGCTTTCTTTTTATGTGGGCTTCGCCACGGACAGTCCATGTTTCTGTAATCTAGAGGCACTGCAGTATGAGCTCCTCTGTCTACTCCAAAAAAAAAAAAAGATTGCATGGGAGATACAGCTATAACAAAAGCAGTAGCCGCCTTCTTAAATGGAGCAAGGAGATATGAACATAAATCATCAAATAACCCATATGCCGCAAAGACCACTGGCAAGCGCCGAGCAGCCTAGGACTTATATTTGTGAACATTAGTCTCACTCTCTGTACCTCTCTTTATGTTGCTGACGTCACGATCCAGAGAATTATTTTCTTATTCCTTCCTGTGGTTAAACTTTTGATTCTTTCAGCCATCTGTCACCTTCCCAAGTTTAATGAGAGTCAGAAAGCAAAGTTAAAAAATCATTTGGTCAGGCTTGAAAGATGTTGAATTTTTACTTTCAGTATGCTAAAAAACTATGTGCTGAACTACTTTTTTGTTTAATAGGGTGAGCTAATTGCTTGGTTGGAATTCTGTTTATGTTTCTGGGAGGCACAATACTGTCCACTAAAACCACATGAGATCATACTACTAAGCAAAATCCCACCCAAATTACCTGACGAGAGCGTTAGCAGCAAGATTGTGGTTTGGTTTTTCAAAAGAAGTGGAAAAAATCCAACCATGCTGGGCTTTTGGCTTGGCTTGTACTATTAGCTGGAATTGGGTTGGCTCAAGGAAAACTGAAAGAATAAAGAAAATGAAAGCATTTGCTGAGTGGATGGGGGTGGCAGGGCTAGCTGGTGCCAGGGGAAGAGGAGGAGGGTGTGGATGTCTGAGGACTGTGGTGACGTTTATTGAATGCCTGGGCAAAGTGATCATTTCTCCTTCCTTTGACACTTTTGATTAGCAATATAAGAAAGCAACGCTTTCATCAGGGATCAACTAATTGACGTACCCTAAAAGCTCTTTTGGACTTTTAACAGGTACGAAGCAATGAAAAGCTGACAAAGTAACAAAAAAAGCAGAGATGAGGTCACCCATAAAGACTGCAACGTTTACGTACAACCCTATTAGACTAGAACAGAGTAACTGCAAAACTGAATGGAGCTGATGCTGAACGATAAAAGCCTGAGAACCAAATTCTCGCTGTCACCTGGCTAAGCCTGCCGGGGCTGGGTGCTCTGACAGCAGGGTAAGGAGTAAGCACCACCCACCCCTCACCCCGTTCCCTCTGACTGATGCTCCACAGGAGCCGTGTCCAACCCTGCTCAGCCAGAAAGAGAAATGCTTCTGTCAGGGTTATAGAAGCAAATGGGGACACCTCTCTGAAGAATTAATAACGAGAGGAACTAAATGCTTCAAAACACTGACAGATAGTAGAATTTCTGATAAACACAAAAAAGCCAAGACATTTAGAGTTATCAAGCAAACACTCTGAAACGCCTTCTTATGACATGTAACATCCTTCATTTTGTAAAATCAGCTACTTAACTTCTGGAGAGGCTCCTGGGCTTCCCCATGAAGTCCTTAAGTGGCAGCTCCACCACTTCATCTTTCATTTTCTTTAACAAGACTCGTTTCTCCTGAGAAAGCTGCCTTTTTACACTATCACCCTTTGATTGGGTCCAAGGTAACGTTTTTTAAAATTGGCAGAAGGTGTGTGATTTTAAAATGCATTCTAAGGAATTGTAGCTGGTACCTCTACAATCATGTTTCTTTTCCCCTCATTCTTTTACCCTTCCCTCAAATTAATAGCAAGCCCCTAAATGATATTGCCATAGGGGCACGTATTGAAAGCATAATAAGCATATACACGTATGAGCACACACACATCTCTGATTTTCCCCTTTAAGCACATACGGTACAGAACATGCAGCATTCTCAGCCTTGCACTGCCTCAGTGCACTACAGAGGAGAGAAGTGGCCTGAATTTCTCAGGGGTTTTTTTTTGTTCTTTTTTTTTTTAAATTATACCAGACAGCTAACTTTTTTCTTTTTTGAAAAAAAAAAAAAATTAACAAAATACTTAAGCCGTTTCTGTGGACTTTGCCTTTTCTAGCAGTCGAGTATTAAAAGGTATTCAGCCCACAGTGGGAATTTTCAGGTAGACGATGCTATTGTATCCCCTAACGCTAGCATTGTTAATCACTGAAAAAAAATCCAATAAATCCTAACTACCCCGTGCCTGCAACTAGGTCATCTTGCGCAGAGATGCAAAGGTTAAGTACAAGATCTGGTTTTTTACTTTGTAAAGCTTGTAAATGACATCGCATGAGCGTGCAAATGAAGCAAGGCAAGACGAGAAAATGAAGAAGAATGAAGCTGTATAATCTAATCAGAAGCCAACAAGGGTTTTTCTTTATCTTTTTTTTTTTCCTCCTCCGGAGACAAAGGGAGGCTTTAAATCCTTAAAACGCAGTCTGCTGTTTGGCTTTCTTGTGCGGCTTTCGGTAAGGCTGAACATATGCCTATCTCTCCTGCATGTATTTGTGTACAGGTCCACCTAAGTACGCGTGCAAAAAGAAAGAGAAAAACTGTACCAGGGCTGTTTAAAGGGCACCGAACCAGCTTCCTGTCACTTCAGAAACTAAGTACCGGAGCACTGTAATTCTGAAGCAAAACGTATTCGCACCTGGAGAGAATTTTATCTCCGTCCCCTTCCTGCCCGCTACGGTGGGGCATTATTTCCCCTTCTCGGCGTCTGAGCGCTGCCTTCCTCCCCCAGCCCCAGTATAATTAGCTGACCTCTGCTTTAGTTCATCGACTTTCGCCCAAGGTAATGAATCGGAAGGCGCACCATTCCTCACCAGCAATTTAAGCAAAGCACAAGCCCCCTCCCTCCCCGCCGGGGTCCCCCGCGCCCTGCCCTGCCTCCCGCCGCGCCGCAGGACCACCGACCC